>PVJX010001927.1:0-144147 GCA_004027295.1 Dolichotis patagonum | reverse complement strand
AGGAGAAGGAGAAGGAGAAGGAGAAGGAGAAGGAAAAGAAGAAGAAGAAATTCAAATCCAATCTCTGGGCCCCAACCTCAAAGGCAGCAAAGAATATTCTATGTTCTCACCTACTACACTCTGGCCTCACTGGGCTTTGCTGCGCCTTTACAGTGTTGCTGCAAAGCTTCTGACCTAATTTGGCCCTCTTTGTAACTCCTGGGTGCTAATCCTTTCAAAGGCAAGAAGCTAGTACACAGTGACAAGAACAGGACAGGCAGCTGTTCAAGGTGTGAGCGTGGATGACTTTGGCATTTTTTTAAATCCAAATGAGCAGCAGCACACTCTTTGGGAAGACCTGGTAGATGGACTTGGTACTTTTTCTATTTGTTCCTTGTATGCATCTGTGCAGCTCAGTGTGGGATGCCAGGAGCAGCATCTACTTCCTCTTGGAATTCCCTGGAGTGAACATTCCTAGATGCCACCCAGATGTTCTCAAGGTGGAACCCTGCAGTCTGAATCTCAACCAACTTCCTAGGCGATTCTGGGGCAGATGGGTCAAAAACCGCGGCTACGAGCCTTTTGTAGGGGCATACTGGCTGGAAACTAAGGGAGACAGCCCCAGTGCCGTGCTGCTAGGAGTGTCTAAGTTCCAGGTATTTCCATTTGCACCCGGGTACGGCCCCCTGTCAGTCTCTGTAAGTTCCTGGTTGGTTGGGACCCACTGCCCTTCCAAGGTGGCCTCCCTCTGAGTTGCTCAGGTGTGGCATAGTGACACTCTGCTTCCTCTCTGCCTAGCTGAAGCTGAACTCATAGCCGTAGGTTGGGTGTGTGGGATGCTACAGACCAGGACATGACTAACATGGCCTTGTGTGACTCAGAGACGCAAGAAGAGGAAATGAGTCCCATCCTGAGGGTCTGAAGCTCTTGACGCCCACAGGTACACCCCCCCGCCCAGGTCTCCAGCCACAGCTGCTGCGTGATGGCTCTCCCCAGCCAGTCACCCCCTGCCCGTTCAACCCATCAGCTGACTGCAAATGTGACCACTTAAGCCTCTTTCTTTGCCCGACTGCTCTGAGCTCATTGCTGAGGTCCTGAGTTAAGAAGCGCGTGGTAAAAAATGTAGGCTGATTTGCTCCCACTCACTGCACAGAGCTGACTGCTTGCAGGGCTCCACGTGCTCCCCCAAGGACAGCCCATTCAACCTCCATCATCACCTGCACGACACAGGCACCAGTTCACCTCCAATTTCCATGATGGATGTGAGCACAGCAAAGTCACTGTCCAAAGTCACACAGCAAGAGACTAGGCCACAGGATGGTAGGGGGTCTGTAGGCTAAAAGAGGAGAAGGAAGGGGACCATCTCTTGCTGGTTGGTCACTTGTCATGCACGGGCCACACATGTCACATTGCCCTCCCATCTCCACATTCCCACACAAGGACAGGCTAAGCGAGGACAAGTGCTCTTCCTCAAGGTCATCCTGCCGTTAGCTGGCTCAAGAGGAGGCTCAGTAGTCTAAGAACTAGCAACCGGAAGTGGTGTGATTTGTGCCCAAGCCTCCTGAGTGCCAAGCCTGGCTTCTTAGTGCTTCTCACAGATCCCCAAAGCGATGGAGAGGTGGCGGGCTAGAGAAAGAGGCACCTGGCTGGGCCCAGGCCACTGCTTTTTAGGTTGGGGTGATAACAGCTACCCCAGTAACAGCTACCCCATGAGGCGAAGTGCAGATAGGAGGTAACATGCTGTGACTCACCTGGGTCAACCCAGAGCAGGAGCTCAGTAAGCTGGCTTCCTCTCCAGGGAACCCCAACACCCACCCTTCAGGGGACCCTTCTTGGAGTTCCCCAGAGGGCTTCTCTCTTCTACTTCATCTGCAAACTCACTCCCATCACTGCTGACCTCTCTGTGTTCCGCTGTGACTCCTGGCCCGTCTTCCTCACTCCTCCTCTTCCTTCTCTGCCCTCTGCTTGCTTTCCTCCTTTATTTCTCCTTTTCTTTCTCTCTCCCTTCATTTTCTCCAGCGAGCCTGTGATCTCCTTGAGGAAGAAGCCACTCTGTCCCCAGTCTCTGGTCCCCAGCATGGGTCTCAGCAACTGAGGACTGACAGTAGACAGCACAAGAGCCACACGTCTGGTGAGCAAAGAGCCAGGTGACCAAGAAAGGTTCACAACATCAGAGGGGGGCAGGAGGGTAGGAATGGGTGTGTGTGTGTGTGTGTGTGTGTGCGTGTGCGTGTGTGTGTGTGTGTGTGTCCTTTCTAGAAACGGCAAGGCTTGGAAGGAAGGAAGGAAGGAAGGAAGGAAGACCCAGCAGCAAAACACGGGGAGCCTGTTAGGATTCAATGGGTGCAGGCACAGAAATACATTTTGCAAGGAGCCACCAGGAGCCCACTGCACTGGTGTGTGGCACTGCTCCTCCTGAGGCCATTTGCAGATGGCCCTACACTTTGGCTGAGCTGGACTGCCCCTCTCCTAGCGCTCTCATCCCATGCCCACCTGTGAGCTGGAATTTGCTTCCAAGCACTGTACAAGCTGTAAGAGGTGCTCACAAAAGGACTCAGTAACAGTGGCTCCCACTCCCCAGCATATAGATTATTTTTTCCTTTTTTCTTTGGTACCAGGAATTGAACTCAGGACCCTGTGCTGTGCCACTCAGCTACATCCCCCAGCCCCCAGCATAGTTCTTCTCCTGTCCCTGTGCCCAGAACCCAGCCGCATCCCCCATATCTGGGTTTCCTGGCCACAGTCATCCCAGAGGACAGGAGTGGGAGAAAAGTGATTCCTGTTTCCCAAAGTTTCTCTGGGGAGGTGGACCAGGGAGCCTGGGTCTCCTGGGACTGGCACCACGACAACTGAGAGAAACAGCATCCTCTGTGCTCTGGCCACGCTGGGGCCAGTCTGGATTCAGGGTGTGGGACATCTGCGGCTCAAGTCAGCAGGCAGTGGTTTTATTTGGGCAACAAAGAGAGGCAGCCCCGAGACTGGCGCAGGAAGTGAAGCGCAGGTGTGGCCCTGAGGAAACAGGGAAATAGGGAGGAGGCTGAAGCAGGGAGCCCTGGACACACAGGAGCAGACCCTCAAGTCCTGGTCCTTCCTCCACCACTCTTAGTGCCTGTGCCCAGAGCCCCTGAGATGAACAGAAAGGGTTTAGACATCAGTGAAGGCCCCATCCGAGGAAGCTCAGAGTGCAGGGGGAAGGAGTCTGACCTTTGGAAGCCTGAATGTGAAACCAAGTTACATCAGGAAAGGACATGTGACTTTGGAAAGCTACTTCACCTCTCTGAGTCTCGGTGATCTCATCTATAATCTGAAGAATGGGCTGACTACCAGGAGGGAGGTTAGATGCTTGCATGCTACAGGGACTAAGGCCCTTAGCACAGCATCAGGTAGAAAGCAGGCACTCAGTCAATTTCAAGGCTCTGGTTCTTACTCAAAAGCCTATTCCAGCCTGTGTTAGGACCTGCAGTCTGCCAATTCCATGGTAAGTGGCTTTCCTTGGGCCCTCAGGGATTTACGATTATCAACTGCAGGACAGGTAGCTGGGTTGGAAGCATTTTATCTGTAACCATGGAAACCACCAACTAGAACCCTACCACTGTCCTGTGAGACTGAAAAAGATGGCCCGTGCCTCCCTGCAGGCAGAGCTCGGAGAGTTGGCAGCTGGAAAGCGCGCATCCCTCATGCACCTCTATGGGCTGTTTTTGTGCAGTGTCCAGCCTGCCCAGCATGGTAACGCTAACCCTTGTGGGGACCATGCGAAATCTTGTGTCTCATCAGCAACACTCTCGTGTATGGTCACAGGACAATCCCAGCCCACGGACTGCCTCGTCGCCTGAGAGTTGGTCTCTAGCAACCGTGCCACTAGAATCCTGGCCAGTGAACAGTCCGGCCTACCAGATGGCCAAGTCCCCCTTCACAAGGCTCTAAATCACAGGGCCAGCGTCATTTCCAGCCTGGCTGCCCTCCACTCGGTGCATCTGGATAGATTTCCTGGATGATTGCATTAGCGTAGTGGGATGCCGGATTCACATTTCCAGCCAAATGACAATTTGTACCTGGTTTGGAGCAGTAGTTTTCGTAAGTGCATCTCTTCCAACCAAAAAAAAAAAAAAAAAAAAAAATTATGACTTGCTGTTAGAGGGAGGGACCAGGTAGACCATGTAATTTATTGCTTTATTATGCCTCATCTTGAGTATGAATAAGGATGCTGTTATTAATTTCCCTTGATCAACAGACATAAACTGAAAGTGTCATGGGTAAATTGGTCCATGAAGTCACTCTAATATTAAGTCAAGGAAAAGAACTTACAGGGTGTCCAGGAAAGAAGAGCTCCAATGAAAGGCAGACTCGCCCTCAGACCTACAGCTCAGCATCTGAGGGAATTCGACCAGCTATTCTGAACTCAGAGCTGTAGCTACCAAGCTGGGATAATTTGATCAGTGTCATCAGGCTGCTTTAAGTTAGACAGACACAAAGCTTAGGAAGTAGGTGCGCCCCTCTTCCTGTCAGCATCTGCTACACTTCCAGCTCCTTCTAAACACAGGGAAATGGGAACCAACATGCAATAGCGCCCAGGAGATGGCAGGAGCCTCTATCTTGGGCTGTTTCCCTGACTCGGGAGTCGGCCCTCGTACCCCAGAGTATGCACAAGCCGAAGGCTCCCCGTTACTCAACCACTCAGCAGGGACTGCAGCCGGACCTGGGTTTCAACACCTTCTGAAGTGATCAATAATTTCATCTGCCAGCACCCACCCAGGGCATGGGCCACTAGAACTCGAATCGTGGCTCTGCTCCTGCCAGACCTGAGAGATCAACCGTGGGGAGACTTCACACCTTGTAGCTGAGGTTCTGAACTGGTGGGTTCTTTCTTTCTTTCATTCATTCATTCTTGCCCATGTTTCCTGAACTCTTTGCATGCTCCTGGTAAACAGGTGACTAAATATGCATCCTTGGCCTCATAGTTGGAATAAGGGAGATGGCTGAGGAAGCGATTTTAAAAGCGAAGTAACTTTCATTGCATGCATGAAGAAAACCTGTTCCCTTTGACAGCTGACAACAGGATGAAGGGCTTGGGAGAGAAACTTTGTAAAATAAGAAGGTTGCACTGCCATTGACAACCACAGCATGACAATACCTCCCAGTCACCGTAAAGATTCCGACAGTCATTTTCTTCCTTCATCTTCATCACGTGGCTTTATTACTGCTTCGTGACCAACCTGGGCTCTTTTTGCACATGTGATCAACATACTGCTTGGCCCCAACCAGTAATGATGTTAAGGACTTTGGCTCCTTCCCTGCTTATCTAGCAAGACCTGAATCTAGGCAGGCTCACTCTGGGGACCAAGAAGCAAGCCCCCCAAGAGCACAGTAGCCAGAGATGGAGACCCTGAGGATGTGGCAATGTCCTGGCATCACCCACTCCAGCCTCCTTCTGGCCAGGTGCCAGTTCTGGATTCAGCTTCTTCCTGTGATATTGTCAGGATGGAAACAAATGATACCGACATGAAGAACTAGTTCCCCCCCCCACCCCGAGTTCACCTGTCTGTTTGTGAAGCAACTCTAATGGCACAGAAGGTCTTATTCACATTGTGCTCTAGGTAGCTTCAAGTGAATTTTGCTCCTGGGAAGCATGGCACTTGGGACAGACTCCTGGGTCTTGGATCCTTCATTGTCATACCTCTCTGGTCTTTCCCAGGTCATTCCTGCATCCTGCATCTCCTCTCATCCAGTCTGGGTTCGTTCAGCCTTTGTCTGTGGGGAACAGAACTGTGTCCAGCAGATGATGGTCTGCAGGATTATAATCCTCTCCAATGTGGCACAGGGGGACCACGCCTACTACCTGGACAGCAGCAGTTCTAGACCTTGCTGTCACAGGCCACTTCCTTAGACAACAGCTTGGTTTAGGATTTTCTTTCATTCACAGAAAATATTGATTTGGTGCTTCTGGGGGCTTTAGCACGCACAGCTGGGACACATATCCTCCATTGTACAAAAACTCAAGTGAGCACGTGGGTCAGAGCACAGTCAACCAGGGTTTGGAGGTCAGTGCCAGCATGGCGAGGCCCACGTGTCAGATGCACCGGGGTGCGGGAGAGGCAGCAGTTTGGTTTCTGTCCCCTGCTCCTCCCACACATCTGCTGCTTTGGCTCCTAAATATTTACAGGACAGGTTCCAATCAAAAAAGTGAGTCATTCACAGTTTCAGTTTCCTCTGTCTGCGTCCTCGTTCTCCAAATCTCAGCACGACAGGAAGCAACAACTCCTCCAGCGCAGCACACTCTGAACATGTTACTAAGTTCTGCTGCACTTACGCACCGGCCAGTAAAATGCCACCTTGTGTCATGAAGCGTCTGCTCTGAGCTCTACGAAGCTCTTTCTAAAAAGTATTATTATGAAAGCAATGCAAGCTGATCTCGTTGCAGAGAATGAAATTCAGGAAACACAGAAGGTGTTAAAAACGTCAATGATAACGTCAAAGCTCAGAGATGAACACAGCACAATTTGGCTTGTTTTGTTCCTGTAGTTTTGCAGAGCGATTATCAATGTCTTTGGGTACCCAAAGAATTGGAGACATGCTGAATACACCACTGTGTCCCCAGATTATTACTATTTTTTCTTGTAAGCCTATATTGTATTTTGGTGAATCACGAAAAAAATTTAACATCATCATTCAGACGGCTACAGCTTGGTCTGTTGCATGTCTAAACTATAGATCCTTTTAATCAATTCACGTTTTACTGGGAAGTACATTATATTGTCATAAAGCATATTTCCACGTCCGTCTTTGTACACAGATCTTCATGACTGGCAGAAAGGCCAAGTCTATGTCTGTTTTACTTACCACTGTGCAGTTTGCCTCTGGCACACTCTTGGACAGAATGCAGATGCCCAGTATTTGAGTAGATGGTCTGTCTGCTGTCTGTCTTTGGAAGCTATTAACAAGGTTAGGGTCACACCCTGCATTTTATGGGACATTCCTACCTGTATGCAACAATGAGGGTCAAAGGGTCAGCAAAGTTCTAACGAGAGAATTCAGGGCACAGAAGCAGGAATCAGTCTCTGGTCCACAGAGGGATAACATGGAACCTGCCAAGAACTACTGCCCTTTGAGGGATACGTTTTGGTACTGGGAAATCAAATATGGTTTCCAGTTTATTGGCTTACAAGCTGTTTTAAATAATGAAATGGTGTCCATTTGTGGCTCATGTTTTGATGATAACATACTCATTCATTAATTCCATATATTTAATGTGTCCTCCCCTGTGCAATTAAGAACCTCATTATCGTTACACAGATGGTCTCTGCCTACAACAGGTGAAGTCCAACCATTTAATATGATCCAGCCACTGCCAAGTAAGCCCTGTAGTCTAGATCCCATGCTGCAGGTTAGAAACAGAGGTGCCTAAGATTCACTTGAAGATCTGTCTAGCACATGAAGATGAAGGGGTAACTTCAGAACTCAGTGCCTGCTATACAGAAGCAGATAATTGGATGGTGGGTGGGTGGATGGATGGGTGGATAAATGGATGGACAGACGAATGGGTAGATGGAATGGTGAAAGGATGGATGGATGGAACATGGTGGGGGCAATGTTGGGAAGTCAGTATAGAGAATGTAAAACCAGGAGAGCAGGGAAGGCTCCCAAGAGGAAGTAACATTTAAATGATTAACAGAAATTTGCCTGGTAGAGAAACAAGGGGAGCTAGCAGAGGCTGTCAGGCTGGAATGTGCATAGTTAAAAGGGGAGGAACAGAAAGTCGTGGCTGGAAATGAAAGGGCTGGCAGGAGAGCATCACAGGTGGGCACACTTGTATTAATATCTGATCGTGAAAGATTTATTCAAGGATTTGGGTTCCCCCAGAAATGGATTCTAAGATTAAAATGTAGGTGTGCCTAAGTTTATTTGGGAATGGAGCTCAGGCAGGAAGATGCAGGGGTAGAGTGGTGAGGCAGGGAAAGGGGGGCCAGCTCACCCCTTTCTGGAACAGCAGTGCTCTGTACTGGTGGGCACTCTACCACACCAACCTCAGGGTTGGTGGAGGAACCCAGCTGATCCCCATCCTGCCTATGCTAAGAAAATGCTCCTGGGGACAGGAACTCCAGGCCATTTGCAGCCTGCCCCAGCACAGGGCAAGTTGCAAACCAGCAGTCCCCTCAGGCAGAGCTGCTGTGATCTGCTATCATGAACAGGGGGCCCCCTGACCTCAGGGACAGGGGTGTGGGTGGGTCTGCTGCGAAGCCCCTTGGGCCACAGGCCAGATCTCTGCAACCCACCTCGGTGACTCCACACAAAGTCACTGTTCTAAGGACTTCAACCAGGCGGCAATTCCTGCCTGGGTGTTTGCCATGTCCTAAAGCTAGGGAGGTGCCTCCTTCCTGATTTTCACAGAAGCTCCTCATGTTCCAGTGTAACCCATTCAGTGGAGACACTTTTAATAATTCAGTCTGCAACAGGTCTCTCTCCTCATTTGCCGTGATAGTGACTTGAGCCCTGGCATAGTCAATATATACATAGATACACACACATTTTATGTACACACAACATTGATAATAGGTACACACGAATATATATTTGTTTGCTATTTGTCTATCCCTGAGGACAGGGGCTGTTTTGTCTGATCTTTGCATGTAGCGTGCTCACGAGTCAGTACGAAATAACAGATTACTGGGTGATGACCTAAAACCCACCACCTGCCTGTGCATCCACTCGTCCTTTCATGCCCCACCAGCAGGCCCAGGCCTCCAGGTCTAACCCCCTGTCACGCTGTGGGGTGACCTAGCTCAGGATGAGTCCTGAGCAAGAGAAAGGAAGACGGGCTTTTCCCCGGCCCTCTGCAGGGCAGACAGGTCTTGGCATGCACAGCCTTCTTTCTCTGGAGAATAGAGCCCTTCATTTCCTACTCCTGAGGCTGAAAATATTTGCCCTCCTTAACGCATTCCTGACTGGACAGGTCTCCTAATCACCTCAAATCCGGGCTTTCAGTCTCCCTCCTGTAGTTAATTCCTTGGAAGGTTTAAAACTTCCTCTGAGACTTAGAAGCCCCTGGAGGTATAGATTGCAGATAAAATTTGCATTTCTAACTCTACTAGCCCTCCAAGGGCTGATCTGTTGGGGCTCTGGAGATGAGGGTGGGGTAGGCTTTATCCCCACCACTCTGTTTCCAGTGGGCTTCTCAGAGGCCAACACAGCCCCATCTTCCACTGGGAAAGATAGTTGGAAGCAAAGTCTCTTCCATGCTTCAAAAATACTTGGGTGGTGAGAAGCCAGGAGCAGATGGAGGAGCCTAGACCCGCTGTTCTTTTCCTTGTTTCCTGACCTACATTCATGGTTTAAAACACTGGTTTTGAGAAAGACCCATCGGGATGGATTTTACCTGTGTCTCTGCCAAGCCGCGACGTTGTATTGTCACCCATTTCTCTTCTGTACGTTTCCATCTCTTACATCTCAAAATGGGTTGATGTTCACAGTCCGCACCTCATGCAGTGGTCAGCACAAATAAAACAATGAACGCACAGCTTCCCTGCAGCATGCTTGTGAAAGCTGAGCATGGAGACCTACACTGCATTCTTAGTTTTTTAATACATCCTGTACGTAGACTGAGTCCGTAAAATTTGAGAATTTACTACTTTGGTCTTAGCTTCATTCATTGATCAATTTACTTCTTTAGCATCACAGAGCTGAGAACAGGGAAAACAGAGGGTTTTGGGGAAGCCAGCATTACAGGGGAGGTAGGGGGCCCCTGAGTGTGTTGCAGGCCCACCCCCCTTCTATTTATGTGTGCAAACTCTGTTAACTGATCACTCCTCCTCACCCCCAAATAATTAACCATTTCCCCATGAATCGCACCCACTGGTTCTATTACTGTACACTCCACACTCCATTCGCACGTTCAGCTGCTTGCTGGTCTCCTACAGACAACTGAGAGTTGTCTCACGTGAGCGTCTGTCTTACCCATCTTTGTCTTTGCAGGGCCCCACAGAGGCCCAGGCACAGAGGAGACACTGTCCATGTGACTATTTCAACTGGCCCTTAGGTTCACTCAACCCCAGTAAGTGTTCAATGTTTCCCCTCGGAAGGCAGCGAGCAGCCTGATTTTGAAGCCTCCAGTCACCTCCTCTGCTGGGTCTAGACATGGACCCACTGTATCTTTGAGACAAAGTGATGTCAAGACCTGTCCTTGCACAAGGTGAGACTCCCTTTTGACCACCGCATCCCAACCCAAAGCTAAGCCCAGAATGATGGATCATTTCCACAGGAAACCACTTCCAGGTGCTTCCAATTACAAAGGAAGGCACTGCCTTCCTTTCCTTGATGGAACAATAAAGCCCAGCTCTACCAAGCAGCATATCGAAGTGACAGGAAGACAACCTGGTGGACCTCTGGCCAGCTCTCTGAACAGGACATCCCTGTAGGCCTGGTGAAGCTTGGCATTTAGGAGACAGATGCAAAGCCACAAAATGCAGATGAGATGCAAATGAGATGTAGAGGTTTATCCCTCCACTGCCCCAAGGGTACCCTCAAAGAGTGGGAAGATCTACCTTGTGCAAAGGGCCAGCCTGGGGTGGTGGGGCAGGGGTGGGCACCACTGCAGATGCTTGTGGTCTCTGTGACCATTCCTGAATGTTCCAGAGAAATACGTGATTCTCACACAGAGGCCAGTGTGATTTCATGGTTAACTTTTACAGCCATGTAACTTCTTAAGAGATACGAAGCTGGAGTAACTTCTATGGGGACAGAGAAAATTAAAAGTATAAGAAGAGCATCGTATCTATGTAATTTGACTATCTGCCTCTTTAAATCCATGCTAGACAATCTAACAAGATCATTCCGGAAACTATCCTTTAAAATAACTGAGTGTTATATGCCACTAATGCTTAGAGTGCCACTCAAGGATCATGCTCTCTGGGTCTCGCTTACTCACCACCTGATACCATTCCATGAGTTTTCTCATCTTACAAATGAGTAAACTGAAATTTAGGTTAGGCAGGTTATAAAGCAGCTAACAGTGTCATCAGGAATTGAATTCACATCTGCAAACTGCAGAGCCCTAACTGTTGCCCTCTATCACCACATAAATACATTCACTCTAAATGTCTGCATTTCATAAATATAGTCTGTAGCATTTCTCCTGCCATGCAAATCGAGGTGCATGCTCTAAAATGGGGGGCACAGACAGGAGTGCCAGCCAGATTCTATGTACACTAAATAAAAGATGAAACTGAAACTGAAGATGAGCAATACCCAAACATTTCTAAAGTGTTGACTCTCTTCTTACGTAACACGGAAGGATATGATTGACAGTCTGTAACCACTGGCTTCATGCTACAGTAAGAAATCCCCAGTCCAGCTGGGCACAGACAGCTGGGCATTGGAAAAGTTCCAAAGGACAAGAGGCCATAGGGCTGGTTTGGAGACATTTTGGAAGAATGGCTCAAGTGTGACACAGATGGGTGCTGTTTGATGGGGACTGCCCCATCCACCCATCTTTCTACACAATTAGCTAGGCTTCCCATCTGCTTGCATTAGCAGACATTACAATGTGTAAATCTCTGCTGCTTATTACTCTGAACACCAGCATGCTTTAGACAAAATCACAGGCACCATTTGCTGGGAGCTGGCACTGTGCTAACAATTCCTTACACATCTCACTAAGCTCCACTAAGGAGGGAGGGGCTAGTGTGCTAGTTTTACATGAGAGGAATTTGAAATCTTAAAGAAATGGAGCAGCATAAGAGCATCTGGTAAGGTCCTGAGTTGGGATCTGAATGCAAGTCTCATTCTAAAGACTCTTAACTTCTATGCTACAACAAAGATGAACTAATGTATACTAATTTAGAGGACTGAAATGAGTAAATACATGTTTTTCAGAGCTGTGTTTAGTTTAATGTGTTTTGGGAGTTTCAAAACACGCTATTGGGAGCATGCTATGACAGTGACACTTAATTCTTTGTGGCAGGTTCTTTTCTTAGACCTCTGGGCTATAACATTCACATCACCACTGTGATGGTTTCGGTCTAGATGTCCCCCCAAGCCTCATGCAATGATGGGGAGCAGGCTTTCCGGAGGTGGTTGAATCTAGAGTTTGTGACTGGTTTATTGTCTAGTGCTGAGATGGGGGATGTTAGTGCTATACTCTCCCTAGGGTGGGTACCCTGCTTATGATATAAGGGACAGAAAGAGGCCTGCTCTCCCCTCCTTCTTATTGCTTTTGCTGTCTTCCAAAAATAAAACTCATCCCCTCCCCTTTACTTTTGGTGTCCAATATTTTGTCCCAGTGATGACAAAAGTAACTAAGATAAACATTTTCATTGTCATTAGGAAAATGGGGAAAACAGTGGTCCAGGGAGGTTCATTGGACCAAATATGGAAATATTCCTGTAATTTTTAAAATGTATTTTCCTCTGCTTTTTCTACCTGTTTTAAGCAGATCCCAGGACAACTTTACTTCTGTGTCTCAACATAGCCAGCAAACCCCACTGTGAGGAGCTAAAGCCAAGGTCCAGGTTGCTCAGCACAGGACCATCTGCAGAGTCATTCTGGTCCTCTTGCTGGCATCTATCCTGGATTTATTACTACACCTGGGGAGCTGAAGTGGTTTCAGAAGAAATGGGTGTCCATCAGTCCATCAGCTACCTGGTCCACCCACTTGTACAACCTGTTAGCATTTATAGATTTCTTCTGGGCACTCAGCAGTGTTGTGAGCAATGGGGAGGATTCTTGGGAAGGAGAGGGTAATTTCTCAGAACTAAGTGAGCTTAGAGATGTGCGGCAAGGTTCGAGTGAGGGGGCAAGAGTGAGAAATTCTCCCACAGGACCAGATGCACAGTCCGGATGCACTGGCTACTGTGCAATGCCCAATTGTGGTCACCGTGATAACTACTGTTACGTAGGCTCCCTGGGCAAGGATGGTGAGGGGAGATCTGCATGCTGGGCTTGACAGGAGCAGAAGGAGAACAGAGCAGACAGAGCAGCTGTGGAGTGCTTGGCAGTTCTGTGAGGGGTTCCCAAACCAGGCTAGCTCTTCAGAGTGTCTCTTGTAGAAGGCAGCAACCACAGCAGCCAACACGCCCGCCATCCAGGGCAAATAAATGTGCACCTCCTGCTCCTGCCAGCCCTATGCTCCCCACACTAGCAATACCACAGTTATGTCAGGTGACATTGATTGAATACTTACTACGAGCCAGGCATTGTTCAAATGTTTTACACAGGTTGATTCAAATCTCAAAACGCTGTGCCACATGAAGAATAATGACTATGTTATACCCACGGAGCCTGACACACAGCTGAAAAAGAAGTCACAGCAATCAGGATTCAAATTCAGGAAGTCTGGCCAAAGACAGAAGGCTTGGTGACTATAGTTAACTGGCTTTCTGCCTCTAAGAATTTGCAGGATGGGATGAGAAGGAATGCTGGGTCTACCTCAACTGAGAAGAAGTATGAGTCTACGTCGTCACAGAAGAAACATTGGTCTACATCATTTTACAGAAGAAATACAAGGACCACGGATGGGTAAGGGCCATCACAGGTCATCCATGGTGCCCACAGACCAATGGAGACAGCTCTAGATGCCTGAATCTCTAAACAAAGCCTTATGCCAGCTGCTCGGAGGTCCCGAGGAAGGCACACAGACATCTCAGAATCACCCGACTCCCATACTAGCTGCTCCTACCTGTCTACCTTCCCCGAGATCTCTTGCGTAGCATTTATCATACAAAGTTAGCTGTGAATACATCTCCTAATTGGCTCCTCCCCATGACTTTCAGGATCAGAATCAGGACGAGGACATGATCATTAACATGGCTCCTGTGTGGCTGGGTACCAGCCCAATGCTTACTGCTAGTCTGTTTTCTGTCGCCCCCTCTCTTCCCATACTTTGTCAGTTCCTTGGTTGTGGCCAGGTGCCACACAGGCGTCCATTTGGGTCACATTTTCCCTTTCCCCCATTGCCTCCTCTCCTGAGGGTTCCAGTGTAGTTCCTGCACAGACATCTCCAATCTCCTAGAGCAGCAGCTCAGCCCTCACCTCCTACAGATACTGAAGATACAGATACCACACTTCTCCCTAGCACCAGTGGATGGGGGGCCACTTTAGGAAACCTACATCCTACTCAGGCCTCTGGAAGATTGGGCCAGATGTGAGGTTGTGGACTGCCGAAGTATGTGAGATAAACCATTGAAAGGAATAACAGTTTGTTTCGGTTCACGGTTTCGGAGACTTCAGTCCATGGTCAGCTGGCTCCATAGGTTATAGGCACAGGGTGAGGCAAAAACATCATGGCAGAAGGGCCTAGTAATGGAAAGCTGCTCAGCTCACAGAAGCCAGGAGGCAGAGAGAGAGGGCACAGCCCATATACAGCAAGGAAGGGTCTGGGGACAAGATACAGTCCCTAAGGTCACACTTCCATGACTCACTTCCTTGAACTGGGTCCTACCTCCCAATCACTTAAATAGCCTCACTTCGTAATAACTCATTAGGTATGAACTCATCTATGGATTAAACCATTGATGAGGTCAGTGTCTCCATGATTCAATCATTTTCCAAAAGCCTCTGATCCTAGGAGCTTTTCAGGGGACATTTCTGTCAGAAACAATCACACCCAGAGACACCACAGTTATCCCCAGGGTTTGTGCTTAACAGACAGATGAAAGGGATAAGAAGGGGACTGGGAAGAAAGCAAAGACAAGAAGAGGCAGAAAAAGGAAAAAAGAAGGCAAAGAACAAGGGAAGAAATAAAGGAAAGAAAGAATGTCAAAAAACAGAAGAAGACGGAGGAAGAAAAATAGAGAAGGAAAAAGAGGAGAAAAATGAGGAAGAGAAAAGGAAGACCACGAATGTATAGCTGAAATGCCCAAGCATATTTTGAGCAAAGCTGAGCAACCAGTAAAGGAAAACAGTTGAACTGATCAGGCATGGAGTGAGCTGCAGGAAGGCCCTGTCTATGGTTCCTAGTGGCCAGCCTGGGTGTCCAGGTATCCTGGGCTGGGGCCAATAGCCTGGTGGGTATTGGTGAGGACAGAGAGCGCATACCTCAAACATAAAGAGACTGCCGCTCACTGTGCAACTCACGCATTCCCAGCTGAACCCATTTGGCCTCTTAACAAGCCAGTAATATTCCAGAAAGCAACAGGGCCTTTTGGGCCAGTCTTTGGTGAAGTGGATGAGTCCCCAGGGTCTTTCAAACTCCGCAAAGACAAGTCCATGTGTTTGGAGTTCTTGCCATGTGTCCAAGGGGCTGGGACTCTGGGCCTGAATGTCCTCTAAAGTTTCCTTTTGTCTTCTCAGGTGTTCAAGGTTACTGATGTTTGGAAAGAGACCAAATCCATGGGCAGTGATTGGCCGCCTGGCGGGGAAGATGCACCGAGGGGAGTAAGATTGGCTTTATCCATGTCACCCCAGGTTCCGTCAGCTCGGCACGCTTGGAGTGTGTGGTTTGGTGCTTTCTTGCATCTGACTATAAATGCCAAAGCATCACCGAGTAATATTTTGTAATCGGATAATGATAATGAGGTGATGGCAATAAATAGTAATAATTGCAACTAAATTTGAATTTTCTATGTGCCCGAGAGCAGGCTAATCCTATTACATGATCCGCTTTATAAACCACTGTATAAAGACTGAGAGATGAGCATTATCATCTTTTCCACATGAACAAACAGGGCCCTAGGAAGTTAAGAAGTTGCTTAAGGTCTCTTACCTGGCAACCAGAAAGACCAGAATTCCTTGAGTCCTTCATTCTTTCCACAGTATTTTTTTTTCTTTTTAGTACTGGAGCTTGAACAAAGGGGTGCTTCACTGTCATCTGCATCCCTAGTCCTGTTTTATGTTTCATTTTGAGGCAGAAGTTGCCCAGGCTGGCCTTGACAGCACAATCCTCCTGCCTCAGCCTCCTGAGTCTCGGTGATTACAATGCATCACTGAGTTTAGTCCTATAGATACTGATCATCTGGCACCACTGCGCTTGCTGGGTGTGAGGCTCAATGTGGGAGACACAGGAAGGGGAGGAACAGCATCCCTGCCTTCCAGGGCAAAGCAGCCTGGGCTGAATTTCAGCTGAACTGTTAACACCCGAGGCCAGCACCAGCTCTGAGACTGCCGGACTGCTGGAGAAGTCCGCTGCGACAACCCAAGATCTTCCTCTGCCCTCGGCTTCTGGACAAACTCAGGGTGGCCTCTATCTATGAAAAGGAAAGCCTAACAAACCCCAGGTCATGGGACCCTTTCCCCCTAATTCCAAGCAGAACCAGGACTTTTCCAGCCACAGCCCAGCACTTAAAAGCATGGGTTCTGTATCGGAAGAGTTCACACAGCAGCTCTTCCTCTGAAGAACTATGTAGCCAAGAGTCAGTTACTTAACCTCTCTGTGGCCCAGTTTCCTTGGTTAATATAGTTAAAATGGGGAAGCAACAGGGCCTTCCTCACAGAAAATACATGGAGACTGCCGAGCTCAATCTACTGTAGCTCTTCTCAAGGGCTGCTGTAATTATTCAGCAAATATTGAGCAAATGGACGCTATCTCAGAGGCCAAATACTCTACAGTATTTATGATACAGGTGGTTCCTTCAAGCCAATCATGACTTACTGGAAAGAAGTTAAAAGCAATGAGGAGGAAAGACCAAGAGAGGCTTCATCAGAGGTACACATAGTCTGAAAGACGTGTGTACGTGTATGCATGCGTGGTGCATGGATTTTTAACCTGTAACATATTACTACCACAAGGTTGGTACCAGGAGCTCCTGGACAGGTAGGGCCTCTGGTCCAGGCCTTATCTTGGGGGCAAGTTTTCAACTTGGGAAGGCAAAGGCTCCCCTCCAGGGTTCAGCATTTGGAGAAAGAGAACCCCCATCTGTGGCCCTTCCTGCTGAAGTCCTGGTATAGTTAACCCTTGTCCTTTAATTATCCATGAAGGACACATTATAGCCACTCTGTTCTCTTTAAATTTTCAAGAGTTCTGTGTCCTATCGTCGCAGATCCTTAGGGACAGGTATCTTCTCCAGGGAAGCCTCCTTTACCCAGGGCACAAGATGGGGCAAGCAGAAGCAGTGAGGGAGGAGCAGGTGTTTCAGAGGTCTTCACCAAGACCAGTGGCTTGTGAAGCCCTAGCCCTGGGTATTTGGCTTCAAACTTGGCCTTCTGGCTAATTAACAGTGTGAACTTGCAAGAGCATGGAAATCATGCACCTGGGAAATCATAACAGCTAAATCCCATGGGTACTGGTCATACGCCCATCACCCCTCTAGGGCCACCAGGAACACCCAAGGCTGGCACTAATGTCCCCCCATCAGGACTTTACAGATGGGCGAACTGAGTGTTGGAGTGGTGAGGGAGACAGAGCTGGGATTAAACTCAAAGACCCTGATCTGAGAGCTCATAGTTGGTGCTTGTTGTCCCACGCTGCTACAGGAATGGTTAGGGAGAGCGAAATGGGTAACATTTCAAAGGCTGAGTGTGCAGCTGGTGACTTGAGGGAGTTAATAATGTCTTGGCTTCCTTCCGGCTCTGTGATTCCATGCATGGAGGGACAATGACTCAGGGCACCTGGGCTGGGGGACAGTGGTTGAGTGAAAGGGGACTTCAGTGAACTAGTGCTACACACATCAAGCGCAGACTGGATCATCCGGGGTGGAGACTCAGAATGCTGGCTAGCCTGGGCCCAAAGATTGAAGGCCTCTTCCCGACAGGGATTAACTTAATAATAGTGCCATCATTAGCTCAGCAAATAATTCTTCTAGAACATATATTTTTATAAACAGGTTTGTGAAAGACAGCTTATTGGTCCTCAAATATTACTGCCCTCATTATGTGGCAGGAACCAGACACAAAACGAAGACCTGTATGCTCTGATGAAGGACTCAGAGCACTAACATTTTCGTTACGCTGCGTTAGCTGCCTCTGAATCAGCAGCTGTTTCCGCTGTATACTCCCCGGATCCTGCTTATTCCCAGTATGTGAATAAAGACACTGAGAAGCTAAGTAGCTGCTCCAAGCAAAGAGCTCTGGACATGAGCTAACTCCAAGTCCCTGGTCATAGCCACTGCCCAGAGGACAGCAGAGGGAGGAGGAGGACAGTGCAGCCTGAGGCCAGGTCTACTATGAAGAGTCACTGGTCATAGCTACTGCCCAGAGGGCAGCAGAGGGAGGAGGAGGACAGTGCAGCCTGAGGCCAGGTCCACCATGAGGAGTCCCTGGTCATAGCCACTACCCAGACGACAGCAGAGGGGGGAGGAAGACAGTATAGCCTGAGGCCAGGTCCCCATGAGGAGTCCCTGGTCATAGCCACTACCCAGAGGACAGCAGGGGGGGATGAAGACAGTACAGCCTGAGGCCAGGTCCACCATGAGGACCCCCCATAGTGCCCCCCATGAGGGGGCACTATGGCGGCTGCTGGTTCCAGGAATCAGAGTCACTCAAGAGAGAAGTTGCTTGTGTTTCTGGTTCATTTAGAGTTCACTTGCCAGTGGGGCAGGGACTGGATTGGGGCAGGGAGTCCAAAGGGGAAACCCTTTCTTGTGTAACACAAACTTCCAGGTTGAATACAACACCTACAGGGAAATGGGGAGAGGGACTGCAAGGGTTTGGCAGAAGGGGTGGCCTAGGTGTGGTGGGAATCACGTGGCTTCTGCCCACATCTCACTGGCCCGAGCTCAGGCACAGATCCCAGCTAGACGCAGGACTGGGGGGAAGGCTGGTAGGTCACCCTGTAGTCCCTGCCTGGGAGGCTGCTTAGCAAAAGCAGAGCACAAAGCTTGCTGGCTAGCTAGCTCTTTGCCACACTGCCCTCAGAAGTTGCAGTCCTTCTGTGCTATCAAGGTCGAGAGGAACAGGGAGAAGGGGCCAGGGCAGGGTGGGAAGTAGCAGGGAGGCCAAAGACATGGGCCATGTGTGCCGGGAAGCTAAGGAGACTGAACTCACTCAGGAAGAATGAGAGCCACTGTCGCTGCAAGCAAAGGGTGACAAGCGCAGATGAGTGGGTGGGCAGAGTTAAAAGAATAAACACGGGAAACAGTGGGCAGAAAGCCAGTTAATGCCTGCTGCAGTTCCGTGGGTGAGAAAGACCAGGTCTCACATAAAACAGCCCACAGACAGGATGGAGTGGCCGGTGTGCATGAGAAATGGCTTATTGTCTGGACTTCTCTACGTGAAATCCTCCTCTTCCACTTCTGATAAAAGTTCAACTCCCCCACTTCTAACAAATCCTCACCTCTCATAAATGTCCACCCACCTCCACATTCATGAAGTGTGTTCAGTGAGTCAGTGAATGAATGAATGAATGAATGATGGTATTTATGATGCTGCAGAAGAACTGACCATGATTCTTGGGTTGTTGGCTTGAGTAGCTGGGTAGATGTGGTCAATCGTGGTTTTATTTTCAACGCAAGAGACCCCCATCATGTTATGGCTCATGTCTAGATGTCCTCCCAAAGCCTCATACCATCCTAGGTGGGGCTTTTTCAGAGGTGGCTGAATCTAGAGTATGTGATCGATTTGTGGCCAAAGCTAGGATTAAGGGTGTATGATTACTAAATTAGTCTACTGATTGGATTGACACCACCCTAATTCCGGTAGCGTGGATACAATATAAGGGACAGAAAGAGACTATACTACTTTCTGCCCACCATCAACTGTTTTTCGTCTGTGATGCCACCCTGCCTTGGAGCCATCCAATTATGGACTAAAACCTCTATAAAGTGAGCTAAATAAGCCTTTCTTCCTTTAACCTTGGGTGTTGGGTATCTTGACACAGCAATGAGAAAAGTAGCTAAAAATATTTTAATGCTGCAGATGGCAGTGTCTTCTCTGCTGAAACTACAAGCCAACCTAACCTATATGTCACACTGAGGACCCCCAATCATCCCCTGATCTCTGGGCTCACCAGTCACAGAGGAAAACCACCAGTGTGAGCCTCACAATGCCCCTCCCTGGACTGTACGCCTTCCTTCTGTGATTGCTCCTTTTGTGGGGTTTGAATAGCACTGCAAAATGCTTTATCTATAATGAATAAAATGTGATCCTTGGGCTGTAGCCATTTAACTCTGTCTGGAAGTTAAACCTTGCTTTTCTTTCCAAGACTCTTGGCCCACTCAGGCTCATGCACCCAGAGTAATTTTTCTCCATCTGCTCATCTCTTCTTAGATGCATCTTGCCTGAGAACCTGGGGACAAAACCAGACCTGGGCCCAGGAGAGACTCAGTAATGCTTTATCTGGCTCTTCTTGTGATTTGCAATGTGAGCCAAATCAGAAGGAAAGATGGTTGTTTTTAGGCTGGGTAAAATAAAGACAGTACCATAGCCAAGGAGGAGGGACAGGCTCAGGGGAGATGAGAGGATTCTAAAACCTATTTCCCTTATCCAATAATCCCGTGCTGAAAGAGAATCTGTCATCTGTCTTTCCCTCCAACTCTATCTTGCTATCCTGGAATAATTTAGTTTTACAGAGAGGCTGAAGAGGTAATATTTCCCATATACTCTTTGCTCAGATTTCTTAATAGTAATCCTCTATACTGTTAGGGTGTGCATTCAAAACTGAGGAATTAACACCATGTTAGTAACTAAACTACAGACCTCACCTGGATCTCAGCAGTTTTTCCATTAAAGTCCATCTTCAGTTCCAAGATCCAATGCTGGTTACCAACTGCGTTTGTTTGTCATGGCTCCTCTGTCTCCTCTGACCTGTGACCATTTCTCAGTCTTTCTTTGATTTTAATCACCTTGCCAGGTTAGTGGAGTACTAATCAGATATTTATTCAGCTTCTGTCAATCAGTCTAGGCCTGCATAATGTTTTATCATAATTTTACTGGGTTATGAATTCAGGGAAAGAATAGCACAGAAGTGCTATTCATTGTGTCAGCTCAGGGAGTATAATATGTACATGGAAGTAGTTTGGGTTTTGCATTAAATATTTGGCCAGAGGTGATTTGATAATCATTTATTCAACTCCTGCTTTGGGTCAAAGTTGTGTTCAATACTTTGGGTATGAAGAAATCTCCTCTCCTCTCCTCTCCTCCTCTCCTCTTTTTCCCTCCTCTCCTCTTCTCTTCTCCTCTTCTCTCCTCTCCTTTCTTCCCCTCTCCTCTTTTTTTTTTACCATGCAGAGATTATATGTGAAGTATGCTAAGCCCTTTGGTTCTCATTTAATCAGCACATGACTGTCATCATCTTTTCCCTTTACAGAAATTCAGTTGCCCACCTTAACCCAGGTATTAAATGGTAGAGATGAGGGATGAACTCAGGTTCTTTCTATGACATAACCAGGCTTTTGGCAGATACTAGCTCTAGCCTTGAAATGTTGCCCAGCAGTTGAGTCTACATGGAGATGACAAGCTATAAGGATTCCCCTGTAGCTTTCATGAAAGGGTGAGGTCGTATGGTGTGGCTTCTGATGGGAGGTGGCATTTGAGTAGGGAGAGAACAGCATGCTGATAAGAAGAAACACTATATGCACGTCACCCAGGTTTGAAGCACTTGGTGTGTTCCAAGAAGAACCAGCCATTCGGTGGGGCAGGAGGAAGCCACCGAGCTGTGCTTACCTTCTGGTTTTCTCAAGAAGTACTTCACAGAGGCACATCTCAGCCTTGTGTGGCTGATGCTAAGGCACCAGATGGTGGGGCAACAGAGCAACCAACACAGGGTCAAAGCCAGGGGCACCCCGGCACCCTGACATTCACTCACACCCACACCTGTCACCACGAGCTCCCACTCCCGTCAAGCAGGACCAATGCTCACTGCCTGCAGGTATCACTGCTCAGATGGCGTGATCATCCAGGAAGAGGATGCTGGAAACTGCAAAGCGTCAAGTGTAGACAGAGATGCAAGCAGCTCCTTAGGAACTGTCAGGCCACCCACCAGGCAGAAACTGAGCCGCTCCCAATCAAGACGCTCCAGTCTTAGGATCTTGAGTGACAGCGCTCCATAAATGGGATTGACAAGTGGTATCTCCCCGGGAGCCCCTGACAGCAGTGTTGCTGTGTAGCTTATTTTGTTACTTTCCCTGTAAGGGATTCTGAGCCAATTTTCAATCGGGTCCTGAAGATGTGTTTAGGGGTGTTACTATCTCAGGCTGCCTGGATGTGCTACAGTCAGAGGAAAACAACACCATCATAGATTTGACAGAGTACAGGGGGCTTCTGTGGGTGCTCCACAGGGGAAAGGGAGGGAGACAGCTTTAGGAATCTGAGCTACTCTGCTCTGATTTGCTACTCTAACAAATCACCACTCAGGGACTACAAAAACATAGAATTGTTATTTTAGTTCTGGAGGTCTGAATCCGAAATGGGTTTCAGTTGGTGCAAATCAAGGTGTTAGCAGAGTTGTGTTTATTCTGAAGGCTCCGAGGAGAACCCACTTCCTGTCTCTTCCAGAGACACCTGTACCTCTGGCTCATCACCAAGGCCAGTGTTGCGGCAGCTTTCAAACTCTCTCAGGCTCCTCTGCCTCAAAATTCCATTGTTAGGAACCGTAACATCAGGCCCACCTGGATGATCCAAAATAACCTCTCCATCACAATGTCTTTGTGTTAATCACACCTGTAAAATTCCTTCCCCGTGTAAGGTAACATACTCACAGGTGTAAGGCGTTCAAATGTGGCCATCTACAGGAGTCACATTTTGCCCTGTTGTCCTGCCTACCATAGCAACCATGTAATGGGTGGTTTTACATCCCAGATTTGTCAACACCGATGGGACATACCTCCATTCCTCTCCAGTGTGTTACAGACAATGGGCAGGAAAGTGCCATCATGAGGTTCCCCACCTCATATGAAAACAGGTATGTATTGGTCAGTTTTTTGTTTCTGGGACCAAGTACTTGACATACACAACTTAGCAGAGGGGAAGTTGATTTTAGTTCATGGTTTCAGAGGTTTTGGTTCATGGATAGCTGGCTCCAAGGCAGGAACATCACAGCACAGAGACATGGCAGAGGAGAGCCGCTCAACTCCTGGCGTCCGGAAAGCCCAGATCAGGGGAAGAGCCCAAGAGGAAGGAACCAAGAACTACATATGGTTGCCAAGGTCACGCCCCATGACACATTTCCTTCAAAGAGCCCTGCTTCCCAGGAGCCCATCCAGCTATGGACTCAGTCACCTCTCCAAGAGTGTCTTAATCAGTCAAGTTGATAATTCAGATTATCTGGCATAAGTGGATTCACCTTCTTGAGAAGAATCTAATCCAAACCAAAGGAATTGGCTCTCTGATCTTTCCACAGTGGGGTAGGGTGATTCAGGCTCATTCTTTCATGTTTATAGGGCACTGTCAACCACACCCCAGCTCAGATGAGTGTTCACAGCTGGTCATGGTGGAATACACCCACATTCCCAGCTCACAGGCAGTTGAGGCAGGAGCATCACCTGAGCACGTGAGTTTGAGATCATCCTGGGCAACACAGCAAAACCTCATCTCCAAACACGCCCCGCCACGCACAAACACACCTTTGCTGGGGAGAAACACTGGTCAAGTAGGCCCTCCCCCCGAGAGAGTTACAGTCCAACCACACCTGTAGCCTCTATATAAAGTTTAAGCCAGACTGAATCCTTTTGGCCCCAGGATATATGCTTTCACTAAATTTTATTTTACTTTGATCCTGTTACATTAGGAGCACAGTGCACAAATAAGCTTTACGAAAATCTATTTACTAAAACAGTTTTACTGAGGGTGATCACAGCTTTTCTGAAACTATCCTGAGATAGTAACACCCCTAAACACATCTTCAGGACCCGATTGAAAATTGGCTCAGAATCCCTTACAGGGAAAAGCATACATTTCTTAGGAGAAATATTCTACCAGTCTTAAAATCCACCACTAGATAGCCATCACCCTAGTAACGGCTTTGTTTCCATCAAACGAACACTAGGTCACATGGATTTTGACTGATTTTTACCCACTATTTGGAAGCTAAGAGTTTACAAAGCTGTCCATCTATAACAGAGCTTTGAAACAACATACACTGTGTTATGCACATCAACTTATTTTTCATGCTTGTTGTTGTCTCTTTCCCCAGTACTCACCTGTTTTGTATTTTAGTTCTTATTTTTTTCTAATGTCTATAAGCTGAGAATAAGGTATAGTAAAAACTTTTGCTAATTCCCAAGACTTTTTCCTTTATGTACGACACATGCTCTTGATAGTACATTCTCTTTGTTCTAGGAAAACACATAAATAAATACAATAAAAAGCATGAAAGGAATCAGCCGTGGTGCCAATGTATAAACACTGACTCTTACAGGACTGAGTCCAGCATCATTATAAAGCTGAAGCCTACGTCAATAACATGAAAACAAGTCTCTAACACTTTGTATGCAGAGCACGCAAAGCTCATAAATGCCAGCATTCTAAATGGCTTTCTTGCTATTAACAGATTGCTGGGACCAAAATCCATTTCTTTCTTGAGGGATATTTAAATTTTATTGTATCTTTACTCTTGGTCAAAAGACATCAGCAAGTTGGCTAACGTGATTAAAGATACTCTTCTTAAGGCATTCCTAAATTTTCATACCATTGTCATCATGGTATTGAATGTAAGCTTGTTTTCTGGGGAAAAAAAAACCCAAACACACAGAAATGTGCTTTCCCCCACATAAAGTTCCAATAGTTGTAAAAGTCCAAGATGGTTTTTAAAAAGCCATGTTAGCAAATCCTCCAGTGAAAACATCTCTGAGATAAACTCAATCATAAGAGTTCATCTCCAGTTTCATCAAACCACAGAATCCCCAACTGGGAACTTTACAGCCCGTTAGTTGCTGTGTCTGGGCCTGCAACCACAGAGTCTATAGCATGAGATGCGTTTAACAAGTATTTGAATAAGCCCAAGTACATCATGGCAGGAATAAAATACACACAGAATGACTGGCACTCAGACACATTCAGACCACAGGAAAAAGCTCTGCTGCCCTTGAACTCCAGAGCAGTAATTTTGATTTCCATTATTTTCTCTTTGACAAGGCCACACCTAAAAAACAACACCCAAAGTACACCCATGTGTGTGTCAGTATAATCTCTGTCCACCTTACTCCCACTAGAAAAAATGTGCCAGCATAGAAATGAATGAGGATGTCATTAATATGGAAACCATCTCAAACCCACTACAATTTATTGAAAAGTCAACTGTCTGCTATTTTGGCATTTTGAATAGTATTAGGCACAGTTGGTAATGGATGTTTCATGGACTGACACAATTCACCACAATAGCATTACTGAGGGTGCTTCTTGGCAGAAACTGGCTCTGACACCCACTGTGTCCATCTTCCTAAGACCCACAGAAGACATCTCTGAGGGTCACTCCTATAATGCAGTCAGTTCTTCCATCCATGTGAACACCGCCAGAACCATAGATGATTCTTGCTAATGGCCATTACTCAAGAATCCCATGGACAAGGGAGTGTCCCTCCACTTCCACCACTATGACCTTGAAGAAGGTGACTGACAAGCAGCCGACTTACCACTCCACCACCTGCCGAGTGCACCAGAACAGACATCCCTTCCCGGAGGTTGGCAACTTCGAAGAGCATCATGTAGGCTGTGACGAAATTCATGGGGAACGCAGCAGCCTCCGCGAAGCTCATATCGTCTGGGATCTTATAGACAAACTCCACTGGTGTGCAGACCACCTCAGCCCAGGCATTGTAATTGACAAATGCCATGACACGGTCTCCAATCTGGGCACGGAAAATTACAGAATGAGTAGGCTAGGTCAAGGCAGGTTCAAGGAGGGTCTCAACTGACTCAGAACTGTCCATGGTACAAATATCATTTCCATTTCACTTACTCCTGACCTTTATCAAGTTCATAGCTTTCATTCTTTGACAAAACAAATAATTTTTACACGTTTGCAGTTAAAGCTTGAAAAAAACCTGGTTACTTCAATTTTACAAGTTATGTAAGTTATTGGATGAAACATGACAGCTCTATTTTTTTCTGTCTACCTTTGTTACCACTCGTCTCATCCGCAGAACTAGGGACATTGGTTGGCTGAAGACGCATTCTCTCGCTGAAATTTAGAATACCACTTAGGCGGAAGAAAAGGCCAAAAAAATAACAGCCCATCTAATGAAAATAAAACAATGGCATAGACTCTTCCTCCATTCTCAGAAAACCATCTTCCACTTGACCAGCTTTTACAGGGTTCTTGATGATTTTGGTCCTTACAGTCAAAGATGAGGAAATTATAGGCTAGTTGAAGAATGGATTTTTTCTGATCCCAACAGAAAAGCTATTATTTGCTGAGTAACATTAATGAACCAGACTCTGTAATCTTCACTGGATGTCAGTTGTTTAATCCACATGCCAGGTTTTAGGGATATTATACCCAGGAAGAAATTGAAGCTAAGAAAGGTTAAGTGTCTTTCCTGGGGTCACATAGGCCTGTCCAAATATCTTTGCATTACATCAAAATGACTCCTCCTTTCCTGGATAGTTTATTGAGCCCCATCTCAGTTTTAGGTTCTAGGCACTGGGGACATAATTATAATGAGGTACCATTCATGCTTTCGAATTATTTGTATTTCTGGAAAATTTCACATGGCAACTGCTGTAAGGGACAGGGCCTAGGAGGCAAATCCACTTGGAAAGGATATTTTAATGGTGAAGGAAGCAGCATGATGCTATGATGGTGATGTTTCAAACCTTTGTCCAGAGATAATCAAGACCATGTTTTTTTTGGGGGGGGGCAAACAGGATGCCAGAGTGGCCTCGAAGTGGGCTCACCATTACTCCAAGGACTTGCCAGCTGCCAGCTCTGGGTATCTTGGAATAGGGCTGCCATAACCTCAGTATCAGGCTGGCTCAGTGTCTACTAGGGAGCCAGCTATCCTCCTAGCCAAGTGCTGATAAAGTAGAAAGGCAACAGGCCAATCCTGGCACTCTTCAGACCTGGGTAACAAGGGGTTCAAGTGCATGAGACAGGTGTGGACGGACTGAGTGTGTTCCCAGGGATCTCAGGCACCTCTGCACCAGCAGCCAGGGCATCCCCGTCAGAAGCTGGGCTAGCCCAACTCAGGAGAAACACCTGGATCCCAGGCACAAATCAGTCTTCCCCAGTAGTCTTGCCAGCTACAGAGGCAATGCAGAGTCCAAGAAAGGGGCAAGCCCTCATCAATACAATGACCAGAGAGCTGGGCATACAGGGCTTTCTGGTTGACCTCTTACTTCTCCTTTCCTTATCTTCAGGAATCTTGGAATAAATATAAGCAGCAGCCCTCATCCATGTCCTCCCTGAGGCTCTGGATAGACAGAAGTCTTTCCTTAGACTCTCTGTGTGTAGTTTGGGGCTCCAGTCCTTTTTGTCTTCTCTTCTCTCCGCCAGGCCTGTAAATAAACCTGGACTGCTTGGATACTGGGAGGGGTGGCCTCCACCTTGATGGTGGCAGCAGTGTGTGCCAGAGAGGAGACAATGAATCGGCCTGCAAAACCAAAGTGTGGCAGCAGGAGCTGAGACAGTGACAGAGGTAAGGAGAAGGGAAGGCTTGGCCCTGGCCTCTCCGTATCACCTCTGCGGTCATCATGGAAAAGTGGCAAGAAAACTTGGGAAAGTGCATGTCACATTCCCATGCCTTTGTGCCTCTCTTTCTGCAGCTGGCTTTCCTTTCCTTTTCACAAACCTTTTGCTTTCCTCCAAACCTCAGCTCAGAGGCCCTGGTTTCCCTGAAGCTTCCCCGATAACCACCCTTCCCATAAAACCAGAACTGGCCACCTTCTCTATGTTAGTGGTATTTATATACATTGAGGGCCTCCTTTGTGCTGGCACTAAATATATAGTGAATGTCACTGTATTTAATCTCCTGGACAACCCTATGTAGTAGCTTTTATCAGTGTCCCCACTTTGCAGACTGGAAACTAAATCTCAGAGCAGCTAAAAGTAAAAACTTCTCCAACTCTGCCCAATTGCTCATGGTAAACACCAGACTTCAATGAAAGTCCATCCAATTCCTTATGCAGCCTTTCATTGCTGTATTATATTAGGTAACCTATTACATTAGGTTACTTTCTTACATGGCTGGCTCTCCCCTCTAAAAGATGAGCTCTCAGGGTGCAGAGGCAGGCACTATTTTTTTTTTTTTTGACATAAGGTCTCACTATTTAGTACAAGCTGGCCTTGAGCTTACTTATGTAGCTCAGGCTGACCTCAAACTCATGGAGGTCCTTCTGCCTCAGCCTCCCAGTATTGGGATTATGGCATGCACCACCACTCCCAGTGAGGTGGCTATTACTGATTTAGGGCTTCTCAATGCATGGTACAGCACTTGACACACAGCAAGTAATGGGTTATGGAATCATCAGTAACAGCACCCTGTGTTAATTCTCCACGGGTCGGAAGCTGGTGAAAACAATAGTAGACGTCCAACCCTGGGGGAGCTTCCAGCAATCTCATAGGAAGCATTTTTGGATCAAAAGGGGAAATCACTTTCTGGTCTTGCTTAGCTTTGGGAAACTCTAAGGGAGTGGTGACAGCTAGGAGCTGTGAATAATAGGTGACATTTACCAATAATCTAGTATGATCTTGAATTGAGATTAAGTGCCTTTATTTACATGACCTTATATAATTTCCACAAGAACTTTGGGAATACTAATAAACTATTATTATGCCCTTCATGCAGATGGGGAAATAGGGAATGAAGGGTGAAGGAATTTTTGAGAACAGAAAACTAGAAGAATTCCAGGCCAGACCTATCTGTCTCCAGAGCTTTTCCTTGTGAGAGACCCTCCTTCTCACCACTGTCAGGCTGAGCCGTTGCTAAGGGAAGGCTACCTGGACCGACCACTCATGCCAGTTTGAACATCCAGAAGCAGAAGAAAATGCCCTACAACCCTCAAGCTGATAGGTCTGAGCAGCAATGAGCCTTCTTTTCTTTGAATGATTGGTCTTCAGCTAAACGTGACTTCCTGCTGACTTTATGGGGTTTCCAGGGTGGCACTGACACGTCCTCAGCGTCAGCTGAGGCCATGGATACTTTCTTATTACTAGTATTTTTGTGCAGGAAGAACTAAGGAAACCTAGCAGGCACCATGCCTGCTGTCATCTCCTCCTAGATCCAGGTGGAAGGTCAATCTGCCCAGGAAGAACAGCCAAGCAATGGCTGTGTTGCCCTCAACGTGGGTCATAACATAGTTCTGCTCTTTGTTGCTGTGTGACCACAGTCAGGGTGTTCACCCTTCCTGTCCCTTGGGTGGTGAATGTGTCAATCAGGGACTGTCCTCTTCTCCCACCTGAAGGATGGTGAGCAATACAGCTCCCTTGAACTTGAGAAGCATTTCTTTCTTGCATCCCATCCAATCACGCTGTCTGCTGTGTCCCACCTGAAGGTATCTTACTGACTCATGTTACCGCTTCACTGCCTATGTGCTCTCCCTCCCAGTGAGAATCCCAGCCCCATAAAGGCAGGAGCTTCTGACCCAATTTTTTTCCTGTTTCACTGTCCTGAGAGAAGTGTAGTTTCTTGCTTATTATTGGTTGAATGAATGAATAAAGACATCCAAGAGTATTACTTGGGGCAAAAGGACAGTCACTCAGTGTTCTATTTCAGATTTCAGAATCAAACACAGATTTAAGTGTTTCTTAATCTTTTATGGAGTGATTACTCAAATTAGAATCTGATCTAATGCAAAACAAAACAAAATAAAAACAAAACCCTTTGTTTTCCTTCTCAGGAAACAAAGCAAAGCAAAAGCACCCTCAAATATGCATACTCTGGTGGCCACCCAAGTCCAAGGCACACCTAGGACTCTTGCACCCCCCTCCAGGGGGCCACAGAAGCCAGGTCCTGTGCCATTCCCTTGAGCATTTGGTGTGCAACACCTCACCCATGGTGGAATGTTAAGGTCAAGTCATCCTGCGCACACAGGCTCTCTTGCCAAGCGCCAGTCAAACCATTGTGACCCTGGTTATGTTGAAGCTGTATTATGGCTTCCAAGAGCAACATCCAAATTGCTGTGGCCACCATGAATTTTGAATTAATTCATCCCTTTCATAGATAACTAGTTCAGGTTTTATGTACTTTTTCTTAGAGTTGATTCTGCTGTTTTATTTTCTTTATAGCTTTGTAGTTGCCTCCTGTTTCGATCCAATAATAACAACCACAGTAACAACAACAAACCTCCTCTTAGATGAGTTCTGCCGTACAGATAAATGGTCACAGATTTTACAGACAATGAAATTCAAGCAAAGAGTTCAAGCCCCATGCCAAAGCATGTGGAGCGAGACAAGGGCAGGGCCAGGATGCAAATCCTGATAGCCTGATTCCAGATACAAATAATAATTTATTACATCTGTGATAAATGCTACACTGAAAACATAAAGCTATAGAGGAGAATCCAACAGGCACTACAAAGGCTGGGGATATCCGCTGAACTCTTTAGGTTTCAATTTCTTCAGCTCTAAAATGGGTATCAAACAGTAATTCTTCTTTGTAAAAATTAACTGGCGTGGTTGGCATGCAATGGGCTCAGCACAGTACGTGGAGAATGGGGAAGGGGCAAGGCGAGCTCACTCTTCAGAATCCGCATTCTTGGTTCCTGACCTGAGGTTCCTGACCTCACGCAATGCACAGATTAATGGTTAGAAGCTAAGAGTTGGGGAAACAGAAGCTGCTCCAGTGACACTGAGTCCCTATGCCTGGAAATTAAGGGACCAGTGTCAGGATATCATCTTCGATTCAGCATTTGGACCAGACGATGACTGGGGCCAAATTCCCCTCTTCTTTACAGAATCATGAAAACCCACACACAGACACAATGCCACAGAGTCCCTGCTGTTACAGAGCAAAAAGGACAGAGTATTTCAACATCTTGACAGAGGAGGTCTGACTGCACACCCTCAGGTGTGCCATGTCACTTCGCTCTGTCATTTCATTTTCTTCTCAAAATGGCAAATTTGGCTCAGCCATTGGAGCCTCGGCTTCAGAGCCTGAATTTAGGCTTTTAACTAGAAGAGCCCCCGCCACCCCGTTTACCTCATTATATGATTCTGCTCAGAAAAAGAAATCAGTCCTGAGTGAACGAGCCCAAATTATTCCTTTAGTGCTGGGCCCCTGGCAATGACATTTCAATCCTCCCTTGCAATGGATCAAACCAAGAGAGCTATTCAGCTGGCTGCTGCACGGAATTTGGTCTCCAACATGATTGAAAATCGTAAGTCAGAATTACACAGGGAATATTGATATTGGCTTTCTTCCACATCTCATCCTGCCTGCATGTGTAGGTGGCTTTTCGTATTTGTTTGTGCAGCCCAGCGTCACTGGAGCAGAAAGGGATAGAATAGTGGGTTTCATAACAAACAATCTGGAGCTGACCAGAGGACAAATCATGTTTGAAGTGAAAATATAAGGAATCAAGTAGAGTGAGTAATTCTAAACCAAGTCGAATGACATCCCCATTTACCGTTCTAGCCTAAAATAACTTGTTATTTATTCAGTGCTCAGGGTTGACACAATGAGCAATTGGATCTTTTCCTTTGGGGCCATATGGAGGAGTAAAGAACAGATAATATTTTTCACATGCAGCACTTTCTGGGACAATGATGTGTCTCTGGTTCTACTGCTTACCTAGGGACAGAAACTGTAAAGTTGTAAGAAAAAAAAGCAAAAAGCTCATTTACTTCTTTTTCAACATTTTTTTTCTGCTGATTATCTGGAAACCATTAACAATAAGACAGATAAGTATGATAAGCTTTTCAGACAGTCATCTTAATGAATTTGGAGCATATTGGTATTTTCAGAGGCTACTGAGGCTCAGAGGCATGGAGACTGACAAACAAGCTGATATTTTATGTGAAGGGCACCTTGGCATTGAATTTTATAGGCTGCTTCTTCGATACCTTTTTCTTGTACTTAGTTCTGCAGCATTTGGGGCCTGGGGCCAGGGGGATAAAACATGGACTTCAGAAGATTAAAAAGTCTGTGGTGACCTGAATCCATGTTCTGCTACTACCCAGTACCCTCCCGACCTCAGAAAACTAAGGAGCCCTTCCAAAACCCTTGGGGGGCGGGACCGTCTTTCCTTTACAGGGCTTGTTAAGGATGAAAACAAAACAATTTTGCTATAGTTCTGGTTCTGGTGGGCTCCCAAGGGTTGGCTGCCTTCAGTCACACCCTAAGGGAGAACTCAGTTATGACTGAAAGCTCTTGTACTTGATTCATATTGATTTTTCTGGCTCCAAACTACTACAGCTTTATACAGTTGATTTGTTCACAGTGTCCCAGTTTTTTATAGATCCAGTGCTCTCGTCGTCTTCGCATTATAATAGCAGGAAGGGTTGTGCATCTTTTCACAGATTACAACACGTTTTACTATGGTGAATTTTGAGCACAGGAAAAAAAAAGCAGCCAGAATTACATAACAAACTTGTTTTACCCATTGCCCTACTCACGAGCCCTTCAATCACAGCCGGGTTCGTCCCATCGTTAAGGACCCCGACTCTGATAAAAATCTCTTTGATTCAAAAATGAGACTCCCCTCATTCCCGAAATAGCTAAGGATTTATACATGGTAACTCAAATTTATAAGTTTAGTAAATACTTTAAGGAACCAAATTATCAAATACAGAGGCCATTTCCCCCAAACTTTTGTTTTGTAATTGATTTTTGAGCCCAAGGTAGTGGAAATGGGAGCTGTAAATGGAGAAGAAGCTATGTCCACCTATGAATCCAAAGCCAATACTTTTTTAAGTATCTGAATCACAAGAAAAATGGGATGACAAGATCTGTTCTGCCCACCTAGCCAAAGCGTTGCTAGAAGCAGCCAAATCTGTACACAGGAATTCATGAGATCTTTGAAGTCCTGTCACTGTAAACAGTATTAACAAAACCCCACGATAGGACAACGCTAATGATAAACAGTCTAGGTTATTTCAGACATATTTTTACATAGCCTTTCATTGTCTCAATGGATTCCAGATGAGTATTTCTCTTTAAGTCAAAATGAAACCATTACCTCGTATCCTTTCACGCTGTCCCCCAGCGCTTCCACAATCCCAGAACATTCAAATCCTGGAACCAGGGGAGTCTTGGGAGGGTTGTCAATGTTCCCTTGTCGAACCATCAAGTCAATGAAGTTCAGGCCACTATGAATAGCAGAGTGAAAAAAAGAGAAATTCAAAAGGACATCCAAAAACTAAAAATCATTGCCCTGGCTCTTTCCCGCCCTGACCATGCCTTTCTGTTTACCCCCCCTTCCTTTCTCTTTTCCTTCCTCCCTTCCTTCCTTTCCTCCCTCCCTTATTTCCTCCCTTTCTCCTCCCCTCTTCCTTCCTTCTTTGTTATGTTTTTAAACCAACATGTCCCTAGAGTAATGCCTCTTGGGTAGATACTCCTAATACTGTACAATTCAATTATCCCTATGCAGAAAAAGAATGCTTTTCTGACAGTAAACATAGTTGCAGTTTATGTTCTAATTCAAAAGACAGTCCCTTTGTCCTCTTCTCAATGTCTAAACAGAAAGCTTACTTTGAAAATACATATTGACAAGCCTGGTCATTAGACGGTCTAGCACTTAATCAAAGGTTAAAAAAGGAAGTGGTTATAAACAGACACATGGAAGGAGGCCAGACACAGTGGCCACCAGCCAAACGATGACAAAGAGAGACAAAAAGGACAACTAATTTACAAGGTCTCAAAACAGCCCGCTTCCTCTTCTTGCTCATGCCCCACGGTCATGCCAGCCTTGGGTCATGAGCCATGAGTGAGAAGAGAGACTCAGAAAAAGGATTGAAGGGAGGGCTCCATGGCTATGGAAATGCTGGGAAGTTTGTTTCAGAGCTGTAAGTTACCTTTGGATGAGAGAAATTATTAGGCGTTTCTAGTAACACATTACTTTTGAAATAAGAATGTTACTGAGTTATATCAAAGTCATCTGATGGAAAATCATATCCTTGACTCCTGTGAGGCTGGCCACTGAGATATTAATTTTTTTTTTTTTAGTTACTCCCGGAAACTGCACTTAACACCCTTTTCCCAGACACACAAGGAAACATCTCCCTTTGAGCAGGCATTTTCCCCACCAGATGTGACTCTGAGGAGCTTGTTGTTTTCCTAAGGTACCATCTAAGAAGCACTGAGATTAGAGAAATCAAATTCCTCAGTCTGACTCAAGGCCCATTCGCATCTGGCTACACAGCTGCTTTGCCAAGCTAGACGATCTGAATTCTTTCAAGTACATCTTGTCTATTCTTCCTTGGTCTCCTTTGGAGCCAAGTGGGCATTTATGAGGTATGACTGAAAAATATATGGCTGATAAATGTTTAAAACTTATTATAGTAAAACACACATTGCCACCGACCCCCCTAAACATGCCCTCACTTTGAACACACTTATCCCACCATTCTTGTCACTTTCTGAAGCACTTCTACAAGTTCTCTTTTGTGAGTATCTTCAGTTGTGCTGCTGTGACTGCCTGGGTCAATTTACTTTTCATGGTCATTTTATTTTGAGGATGTACAGGAAGTCGTATGTGTCAGACCTGGTCAGTAAGGTAGATGTTTTTATGATCCTGCCTCTCCACTGGGTGGCCCTCAGCAGCAGCCTTCCTGTACTCTTGATTACAACTTGTGAAGACACTCATTAAAGAGGAATTCTAGAGCTGCTTCAGCAAGTAGCAAGAACAATTGGACAAGCGTGATCAAAACGGACAAGGGGGATGCACTGTCTATTATTGTGACACATTGTTAAAATTTTAAACATTCGTTATATATTTTGATTACCCTTTGTCTTCTATCTATGTCCTCCAGTCTCACTCACTGGCTTCATCACAGGGATACACAGAGGCAGCAAGGAGGGAGCCTTACCTGAAGTGGGGTGGAGGTCAAAAGTCACACCTCAAGGGTCTCCTACCCCAGACACATCCTGCCCCGGCTAGTGTATCTCTTAAGGGTAGCTCCCTTGAAGGCAGCTGCCTGCCTCAAATTTCTTGGCTTCCAGAGATGGCAAGCAATAGGACCAAAGGACTGACATGGTATAGTCAGCACTCTAGTACCATCTGTTGAATGGAGGAATAGTCATCAATATAAAACATGAGGTTCTAGTTTGAGTAATGATTCCTTTTACAAGTGCGAATAGTAGGGAAAAGGGGAAAAAATGCAAGTCAGTTATACTATTAGTGTCTCCTAGTTCATTAAAAAGCAAGGTTTGTGCTAACATTGATTGGAGAAATTTTTATCTTGAACTCTGAGCAACTACTTTAAAGATAACAGCATGTAATGTACCAAAATGATAGGGGAATAACTATTGTTATTCCCCTATTATTTTGGTAGAAAATTTTGTTTTACTTTTTTTTCCATAGAATTAAAAAAATTTTTTTTAAATGAGGAATGTATAGATGTCTGAAATGCATGTGTAGACTTCCAAGGGTCCTACTTTGACAGTGAATAGTTATTTGGGTCAATGGTTATCCCAAATATTCTTCAACAATGTGGTCATTTTCTTGAGAGCTTGGTGAGATCTGGGACAAATCCCAGTCTTACCACTTCTATATGTATGTAACCTTGGATAAGTGATTAGCTTCTCCGTGCTTCAGATTCCTCATCTGTGAGATGGGAACTCAAACAGTACCTGCTTCACAGCGTTGGTAGGAACATTAATGGAAGTAAGACACTTGAGGATGGCACACAGGTACTCAGAGAAATGAGTGAAAAATTTTAGGAAGACTGGTTAAAAGAGGGTTAAAAATAGTTTCAGAGCTGACAGAGGAAATTTTCCGCTATCTATAAACTTTGCCTCCATGAAATGGTCCATTTTCCAACACAATCAAATAAATAAAGCATCACTGTATAACAATAAAAGGAATTTCTACGTCCCAGATCAAACACTGCATCTCATTCCACACATATTTTAGCTTACAGTGTTTTCCTTTGTGTGAAAACTTATGATTTCCCAAGGCCCTGATGAAGAAATGCCAGAAGAAATTACTTGACACTTCCGCAAACACAGCAGTCCCTTGGAGAAGCCTTCATCCTTATTATTGCGCTTGCTCAACTGGGCTGTCTTCAATCACCATCCAACGTGAATGGAGTGGTGACTGTAAACAGAGAGGACAGCCGGCTCCTTAAATCATAATGAGAAGGGCTGAGAGGAACTTGCTAAGAGTCTGTGGCTCTCGGCATCCTCAGGAAGCCATTAAGTGATTCCCCAGGTCCCGGTGGATGCTGCCTATTTTCAGGAAGCAGGTACATCCTGAGAGAAAGGGCTGGGAGATGTTATTCCTCTCAGTACCACAGAGGTGAGCAATTGCTCATGGAGCCCACTTAGGTGTTCTGCCACGCCTGCTTCATGGAGCCTGTACCCGACCTCTGTGTGCTGCGGATACGGCTAGCATTTCAGGAGGGTTTAACTTGTGGCAGGAACTGTGCTAAGTCCTTTGATTTTGTATTTAACAATCAAGACACTCCTATGAATTATGAATTATCCTACCTATTTTTCAGATCCCACTGACACAGTGGGATTAAGTCACTTACTTAAGGTCAGATCTTTAGAAAGTGTCAAAACAGTATTTTACTTCAAGCAGAGCATAAAGTCAAATAATTATGCAACATACTCCACTTCCATGGGAACTTCCTCCCCTCCACCCCAGGGAAGGGGGCCTATCTCAGGGCCATGTTTGTAACTCCCTATCTCTTCCCCCTGTGGAGAGCTGCTGAGCCACTGGTGAGCCAAGTGCTGGAAGCTGAGTGTTGGAAGAGTGGTTTTTCCTAATCAAGGCAGGAGTCCATTGGTTAATAGGGACAAATGATGAGGTTCAAGACCTGGGTGTGCACTTGAATGCTACAAAGTGGGTATCATGCAGCAAGAAAACATAACAGAAAGGATGTTAAAAGATAGAACTGAGCTATAAAGGCTTAGTAGACCTGAGCTGTAGAGAAATGTAAGTGGAAAGGCCAGTAGGCAGGAGATTAAAAGACAAGAAAGCCAACAGCCAACTCAACAGCCTGCGCCAAGGCAAGACTTTGCAAACTTCCACTGCTGAGTCACTGACAAGGAGGGGGTCCAGAGCCCAGTCAGTGAGGCCAACTCCATCGCACCTCCAGCTCTTCAAGTGTCTTTGTTATTTCAGGCCTCTTTATAACAGAACCTCTTTACCTGTATGGTCTTTGTCCCACAAAATCAAAAGACGCAAACTAAAGCAAATATCATAATCAATCACCTCACTGGGACAAACATTACTTTCTTTTCAGGCCAAACAAGTAACATTGTTTAAGAGCTATTAGGACAAACCCACACAGACAGCACCACCCATGGACTTAACCTTGGGTCTATTTAATACTTTTATTTTCTCACCGCCACAGAAAAACACTGGGGTGTACCAAGCTACATAGCTTCACAATTACAGTTTTCAGTATTCTCTAAGATGCTTTCATTATTTTTTTCATGGAAAATTTGGAGAGATGGCAATGACTATGCCGCATGAGTCAAGTTCACACGGGAGTAGTCTTTAGACATCCCCCTTACTCAACTTTTAAGCAGCTCTTGAACATTTGAGATCTCTGCAAAGAAAATAACATTAGAAAGTACCTGACAAAATGTTCTGCTGGGTAATTCTGTTTCTCTTAAAGATGAGTATAATTTTAATAATACAGTAAGACTTTTCTTTTTTCCTCCCATGCTAATTTATGAGTCAGAGACTAGGAGTACAGGGTTATTACTGAGACGCAGCATCCCGAAGGGGTGAAGGAAGAGACCTGAAAAAGGGACCCTGAAAAATTCAAAACAAGATAAGAATCTAAAGGCATGTGATAAAATACAGGAAAATGTAAGTACAATGCTTCTGAATATTTTTATATTTGCATAGCACAGTTTATAATGTACTTTCAGACAAGTCTCATTAAACACTGTAACATTCTCAGGAAAGCAAGAAGCACAGATATTATTATTCTCATTAAATAGATGTGAACATTAAGACTCCACATAAAACTGACTTGACAAAGTCTTAATTGCACAACACAGTTAGTACCTAACAGAGCTGAGCTATGAGTCAAGATTTTCAAACTCTTTGCTTATTGTCTATCCCATGACACTATGAAATCTCAAATGCAAGTGAATCAAATGTTATTAAAACCAATACTTTTAAAATCCAAGGAAGAATTAGAGGAAACATTGGAAGCCTGACAGGTAGCAGCATGGGCTTCAGTCCCTGCACCGCCATCAATCCACTGTGAGTGTTGGCTGTGTTTCTGTTCCCTTGATGGCCCATCATCTTGTGGGATCTGCTTGAAATATTATCAGAACCTAAGCTTAAGTAGAGATGGGGAGATGCTGGCAGTTTTGATAAAAGACATTGACTTGGACGCTTAGAGTATGCAGATGCTAAAAGTCAGGCTTGGCGTCTCTGTTTTCTCTTCTTTATCTATTGTCACCCTGAGGGATGTCAGTCTGTGACGTATCACGAGAAATGTTGCTCCCATCATGATGAAACTACCTGTTAAGCATTAAGACATGGACTGTTTGAATCTCCATTTCACACAAAAGGGAAGCGAAGCCAAGACAGGCAAATGTACCTTGTTCATGGCCAGATAGCAGGTACTGGAATGGAGAAGATGAGCCCTTTTATATGACTTCCAAGCTGGAGCTGTTGACCACTAGGCTGTTATCCGACTATCTATAAACCCCCACACACTGCTGTGTATTCTTTTCCCCAAAGCTTGTTGTTTGGGATATGTTAATTTTTAATATGGTAATAATCTCAAATGAAGACACAAATTATTCCTTAAAAGACAATGCTTACTGAATGCAAACCAATTAGCCCAGCTACAGTTTATTAACCTCCCAACAGGAGAGGAAAATTGGCTTACAGAAGTTGATCAAGCTGGGTACAGCTGCTAGGGAAAAGTAGGATGGGAGGACAGTCAGAACCCAGGAGTTTGAGATGCCAGGGGAACATAGAGAGACCCTATCTCAAAATAGTAAAAGAAAAAAGAAGTTTATCAAAGGGAAGATAGGTAGCTATGAAAAAGGACCCCTGAGATTTATTCTGGTGAAAGGAAGACAGGGCTGCCCATATGAAAGGGTTGCAGGGTCCTGCCACCCTGTTCTTTTGCCAGGTTGTAACACCTGACTGACTAGGGGAATCAAACATTGCCAGAGCATTGCATGGTGCTGGTCCTGAATCAAGGTCAGCACATTGCTATAGCTGCTGCTTTCAAACAGGAGCCTAAAGAGAATTCTTTCTGTGGTCTGTTGGCCATTTCAGAACTTTGCAAATGTAATGGTCAATTCATCAGAAAGAAATGGCAGGTGAGTGTGGCAGGCTTTGGCAGCCTGCAGGAGAGAGAGACCCTGGCATCTTGGGACCTGCACCATGCGGTGACCTGGGGTGCTGGGAGAGCAAGGAATTCCTCCTCTCTCTGGTGAGTGGCTGTGAGCCTGCTGGCGCAAGGGCTGAGAATCAATCATCTCATGTCATCCCATCCCCCGTCCGTGTCGTCCCCTCCCCACCCCACCTCCGCTTAGCAAGTGGGAGCCAGTGAACTGGACATCTTGTGAAAGATTGGCTATGTTGTTTGTATGAACTTTCCGTATACAAAGATATGGACAACCATTTGGAAGAAAACAAGAGACAATATGATAGATAGTGAAGATCTCTGGTTGTCCACCTTTGAGATTTATGCTTTCTTATGTTCCATTTTGTTCTGTTTTGTTGCATTAAATTTTACCCCCTTTAAAATTTTTTTAAAAAAAGAACATCATGGTGAAAATCTCTCTTCCTGCATCCTACTTCCCTGCGGACACAGGCCAACGGAGCCCACTGTACAATTTGATTTTATGCTCAATAGAAATCCCAAGTCTTGCCCTGTCATTGGCCCAATTAAGAAAAAGACTGTCAAAGAAGTAACCTTCAGAAATTCACTATTTTACCCACTGAAGGGCACTGATGAGTACGTGATTTGTTATAATAATATGTTTACTCCTTTAGGAAAGCAGAAGAATTTTTCCTCAAATTTCAGGACACAGATTGGTTGTAAACATCTTACAGCCCCAGAATAATATAGAAAGTAGCATTTTTCTTTTCTTTGCATCCTCTGGATGTTCTGAGCCAAATTTGTGGCAGCCATCCTCTCTGTTATTTTAACGTTCAACTCTATCCTTACTTCTGAATATTTTGGAATTTCCATTTTAAAAAAGTATACAGTTTACCATGGTTTTCAAACTTCACTGTGCATCACAATTCCCAGAAGTGCTTGTTCAAATTTGAAGCTGGCCATGGTGGCACATGCCTGCAATCCCAGCTACTTGGGAGGCTAAGGTACAAAGCTCACAAGTTCGAGGCCAACCTGGGCAACTTATCAACTTAGACAGAGCATGTCTCTGAATAAAATAAAAAGAGCTCAACAGCTAGGGATGCAGCCCAGGTGCAGAGCCCTCGTTCATGTCTGAGGGGAAGCTTCAGAGTTTGCATTTCTAACAATTTTCCCAGTGCTGTTGGGTTGAACATCTGGGGACCATGCTTACAGAACTGCTGATCTGTCATCTTGTTTTAACCTAATTCAAGTTCCTTTTGGAATTAGATAAGGCAAAAATTAATAGATGATCATTACATAGATATGAAATGAAAAGCTCGCGTATTGTCTTCTAGGATAGCTGAGCTTTTTGATCTCAGTCCAGAGGATTATACTTACCCTTGTTAAATGTGCCCTTATTAAATTAGGTTCATCATTCCAATTTGTCTGCCTCTTGGATCCCAATTTTTTCATCCAAAAGCTTATCAGCTGTTCCCATACAGAAGAATATTCAAGAAGAGATAGATGCTTTCCAAGGGGACATTCCTACATGGCCTTGTGACTTTTCAAAGGGTCCCAAGATGCTATCAAAAGCTGGAAGCCTCTAAACTGGTATTTCTGATGATGAAGTGTAAGCAGAGAAGGAATTACTATGTGAGTAGGAACTGTAATAGACGACAGGTGTTTGCTGTGGCTCAGGCATACTGCTAAGTGCTTTGTATGCATGGTATCATTTCACTTTTGAAAAACACATTAAGAGACAAGCGATATTATCTCCATTTCAGAGAGAACAAAATTGAGGCACAGTGTGGTGCGCACAGCCAAGGTGTGACTGTGAGTGATGCGAATCCAGAGCCACTGCTCTTGGGCTACTGTGCTTTGCTGTCCTTCTGATAAATCGCCACTCAGTTTACCCAGTTACCAAGATGGGACCTCTCTACTCAACTGGAATGTTGAGCACTTCTTGTATACCGAGCCACATTCTAGGTCATGAAAACCAAAAGTTAACAAATTGAAAATTCTCATGGGAACAGAATCAGAAAAGCTGACTGCAGTATGATGTGATAAGTGCTTTTATAGACCATGAAGGCAAAGTGCTTTGCCAGCCACAGGAAATGCACTAAGACACAAGGGAACCATGAAGTCAAAGCACTGACCTCCAAACAAGCTTTTTCCCAAAAGCCAAATTTAAATCCTTAGCTCTAACATTCTGGCTTCTCTTTAGGTGGGCTATTTGATCTTTTTGAGCCTCTGTTTTGTTTTGTTTCAACTCAATAATTGAGATAGTAAGGTACCCACCACGGGCATTGGTGTGGAATGAGCGTGATCCACACACAGTAAGAGCTCAGTACGGACCAGCTGCTATCATCATCATCATCATCATCATCATCACACAAAGAAGGTGTGCGAGGTCAGGCTCCATTTCCTGGGAGACAGATGCACGTGCAGGAGGTCTGATAAAGACTGTTCCTAGGGACAACCCTGGATGCATGTGAGAGAAGCTGCACTGGGCAGAGAAGGCACTGAGCTTTGATCTATTCATGAAGAGGTCACAGTTCATTCACGGAAAATTCCAGCACTCAGTTGACCCCTTGAGTAATCTGAATCAAGGACAGCTGGGCTTGGTACCCCTGCATCAGTCAGTTAGGAGTTGAGAGTTGCTCCAAGGGAGAGCATATGGTCCAGACCAAGGAGGTTTCCTTCAGCTGAAAACAATTTCTCAGGAGCAGACAAGCTAAGAGTGGTCAGTAGCCATCTCTCCTAGGAGCTGGGGGCATAGGCTCTGAGGTCCTAAAATAATATATCCCAGGATCCACCGACGAAGGGGTGGTATGACCTCCCCTTTCAGGTTTTTCCCCTTAGGGTTACAGAATAGTTGTCACTGATGGTGAACTCTTGTGGGTTTTTTTTTTTTGCAAAGTGGTCCCCAAGGAGGAAGGACCTTGTGGTCCTTATAATTAATGGTATAGAGGCAGAAAAGATGATGAGATCTTTACGTAGATCTTTACCAGAAATAATGAGAGGAGAGGGAAGTGATGGAATTAAAGATATCAAAGAACCAAGAAAGGGACAGAGATTAAAGCAAAAGAACACAGAAAACAATTAGTAGGCAGATGAACTATGAAAATACACTCAGAGTTGGTGTGTTGCTTGGGAAATAGTAAACAAGGTCTTTCACATGTCTGTGGGAAGTTGCAGTGGGAGAACCCTGGAGGAGATGTGTCCATTAGGGAAAACATGGCCAAATTCCAAATAGGAAGCTTAGAGCCCTCTGCCAGGTGGGCACTAATACCCTCACCTCACACATGGCAGCCTCAGCCAATTCTGTGAAGAGCCCAACAGATCTGTGAGCCTTTGACCAAGAAAAACGCTGCAAGAAACGTGAGCCCTCCTTTATTCTGCTCTTGTCCTGCTGACAATACATTCATCTAAGCACTTAACTCCAATCCACATGGGGTCAAAGAAGCAGATGTTTGATTCATTTCCTTGTTTCCTAAGAAAAGAACTGAAGCTTTGGCTTCTGTTTCTTAATTTCAACTGATAACTTGAAACTGCCTAAGGAAAATCTTACTTCTCTCTCTCTCTCTCTCTCTCTCTCTCTGTCTCCTCTCTCTCTTGGTTTGTGAGGTTATCCATTTCATTATCTCAAGATTGTGAGGATAAACTGAAAAGGAAAACATTCATTATCCAAAGCATAGACACTTTTTCTGCAGATCTCAAAGGTTATCTTGTTGGAGCACAGCCATAACTGTCCTGGATGGGGCACAGGATAAAGAAACGACCTGGATTCCATCAGAGAGTGGTTTCCCTTCTCCCCATTGTTGGTTTCCTTGGGGTTTACCTCTGTGTAACCTTGCCCTCATCACTATTTTTAAGTGAAAATGTCCCTGCAGCCATCTAAGGCATGAAGTTCTCTGACCCACCTGGTTTTTTTCCATCATCAATCATTTTAGTCATTGAGCAAATCATGCTGCAGTTGTCCCACTCAGATCCCTTTCTCCATAATATATTCAGTGACAATGAGGGCCATATAGCTAGGGATATAGTTGCACAAGTCCTTTGTGCTACTGTGTTGGGGAAAGGAAATATATTCAGATCATGTGTCCAAATTAGCATTCAGAACACACTTCAGTAGTATTTCCAAAATGGAACAAAAAGGCAAAGGAGACATATTGAGAATCTAAATATCTAGAGCCAGTTTTAAACAGAAACAGAGAAACAAATGGGTCCAAAACAAGCTCTCCTCATGCCAAGACCAACACTTTAGATCTGGGACCTGGAGTTATTTATCTGCTCTCAGCCCTCCTGGGGATGCAGCAGGAGGTATTTATTCCTATGATGCTTCCTGAGAAGGTTAATGTCTCTATGCTCCCTGTTTGATGTTGACCAAAGCATCAACTTCAAACGAGTGCTTGGCAGTGATTGGTTCCACAGAACACTCCATCTCAGCCAATTTTAATTCAACAGACCCTCTGTGTTTTGAGACTTGGCAGGCAATAATGTTGCAACAGTGACACGGACATCAGTGCTTCCCAGGAGTTCAGAAATCAGCAAATAAATGACTACATAGTATGCCAATTCCAGAAGAGGCAGTGGCACAAGGGTTATAGCTGGCATAGAGCGGGTAGTTACTAGCTCACGTCACTAGATCAGGTGCTTCTCACAGGAAAGACTCTTTTGGGGATGAGTATTCCCGTTGCTCCCACTCCCCAACCTTTCCAGCACCAACCACCTCCCCACGGTGGGAGGGATAGTGCAGAGTGACCAAGGTTTGATTACTCTGTGGAGTCACAGGGGGACAGTGTTTCCATGGGAAAACAGCTCAATTGTTTGCTATAACATAATCGTTATTTCCTAAGACATTGCCACTGTTAAAAATAACTTGTCAGTAAAACAATTGTTTCAGTACGATAGAAAGATGGGAGAGAATTAAGATTAGTCCAGCAACGTACAATTTGACATCTTTTGTTAATGGAAATGTTCTGTTTGTGCTGTTCAATATGGCAGCTGCTGGTCACACTGGCTTACAGAACACTTGAAACATGGCTAGCAAGACTGAAGAATCAAACTTTCAAATCTGGTTAATGAATACTTGCGTTTCATGAGCCCAAGAAGGAAACAGAAGCAGAATCACCATCTGTGTTAGTCAGCTTTCCCACTGCTGAGACAAAATATTTGACACCCACAACTTAAAGGAGAGGTTTAATTGGCATCATGGTTTCACAGGTTTCAGTCCATGGTCACCTGGCTCCAAGGCAGAAACAGCATGGCAGAACAGTGTAATGGAGTAAAGCTGCTCACTTGATGGCATCTGGAAAGCAGAGTACAGGGAAGAATACCAGCAAGAGACGCACCCTCCAAAGGCACAGCCCCAGGGACCTACCTCCTGCAAGTGTCCCCAGCTCCTAAGAACACATTGGGCTATGAAAATCAGTAGACACATACAGAACTCATAGTGTCCAATCACCTCTCAAGGAGTCTTTCCAACACAGTCAAGATGAAAATTAAGATAAACTGCTGCATAATGTGATTGTTTTTCCTGTAGACTGAGAAATGCCAGGAATCCATCTTTCAAAGTTTAGCACAGGGCACATCAAGGCTGGCCAACAGTGATTCTTTCACTGGAGATGAAAGTAAGAAAATGGTATGAGTTTAGTTTCTTCCTTCTCCTTGTGAAAGGAATCCTCTCTCCGAGTGTTTGGCTGGTAGCCTTCTTGTGTCCACTGGGGTTACAGTGAAAGGAAGAACCAAGAAGATCAGAATACTGCCTGATTGATGTACTTTGGAAAAAGAAGAGACTTCCTCCTAGCAGAAGCAGGAATGTGAAAGGTAAACAATGATAGATGCAAAAAACAACAGAGCAAGGACAAGGCTCTGGAATCTGGGAGGGCTTAAAGAAAGCAAGAGAGAATTTGGAGCCAGCAGGAGGTGTTGGAGGGATGTAAACAGGAAAGCCAAATCTTTGAGAGGTCCTTGTCTCTATTGTACCAATGGACCAGCTTTTGTGTTTTCTAAACAATGCTGTGGTCTGACGCTGTTCTTTAACTATTTTGGAAGTTGGGGCTCTGCTCAGGGTACACAGGCCCACCTATCTTAAGGAAATGAAAGGCATGTACATGAGTAGAAAAAGGAGAGAAAATTATCTTAAGAGCACCAGGAGGGAGCTGAGTTTCCCATGAATGCTGCTGGTGAGGATAGAGATGCTAAGGGTCCAAGAGGTGAGAGAGCAACAGTCGCCTTTGTGACTTTCTTAACAGCTCCAGAGGTACTGGACTGTCTCCTTGTGTCAGACAGGAAAGGTCCTGGAGCCTAAAACCCCTGTTTAGGGAGGTGGGCACCCTGATGGCTGCATTACACATCCCCAGATTTGGCTGCAAAAGGCTGAATCAGGGTGCATTATCGGGCCTCAGTCAGAACACCTTCAGTAAGGTTAGCTGGGAGGATAAGAGAATCTAATCACAGAATCATCTGACCAATCACAGGAAGGGTGGTTTATCAGCTCCTCACTAGCTGATTGAACTAGCTGTAACACAGATGAATGAAACGTCAATCTTTCTGATCTTAGACAAGGGGTGCTTTTTTGTTTTATAAAGAAAGTCTGTTATTTGATAGATAGGCTGATCAAAGACACAAGTGGGAGGGGAGAGAGAGAGAGAGAGAGAGGAGAGAGAGAGAGAGAGAGAGAGAGAGAGAGAGAGAGAGAGAGAGAACCTATGGAGAGTATAGTGTAAAGCTCTCCTCAGAGGTCACCAGGATCACAGTGTTCAGAACTCTTGGGTCCAGGGCTGCCATAAGGAATCTGCTTACACGAAGAACAGTGGTATCTTCTGATACAAACCTCACCCTAGGGGAAGAGTGAGTTGGAGAATATAGGCTTGGATGAGAAAGTCAATGGCAATAAAGGGAAGGCCAGAGTTTGAAAGTAGTGCTTGCTACTCGAGGCCACCTGTCTGTTAGGGGCTTTGTCACTGGGACAAACCTGTGAAAAACAAGTACAGAAAGCATGAAGGTATGGGATGCAAAGGAAGACACACTAGTTCAAGTCCCAGCCCTATCTTATTAACTATGTGATCTTCTTGAGCAAGTTCTCCATCTCTCTGATCCTATTTCTTTATCTATAAAAAGTTCAGCATCGTGGGGACCCTATAGAATACTCAATGTAGTGCCTGTGGTACATAAAAAGTACTCAGTTGGAACTACTGTAATAAAGTGAATATAAGAACACGCTTCTGTGAATAACAGTGAGAGGCTGATTCTACCCAGAGTGGAGTAGAAATGAGGACACCCTGAGTAGCTTCAAGGTGTGGTGGTGGGATAGGACAGGGCAACGGGAAAAGGCAGAGTCAATGGAGGAACCCAGAAAACTGCGTTTCTGAGCATTCAGGCCAGATCTCAAGGAAACTTCCAACTTCCTAAAGGTACTAAAGGGTGGAGGGTGGGAAGGGGTCTGATGCCTACAAAGCAAAGTAGGGGAAGAATCAAAGCGATACTGTTTCTTTAAAATATTTGAACTATTTGCTTTAGGGCTGGGGATGTAGCTTAGTGGCATTAAGTGCCTGCCTGGCAAGCATGAGGTCGTGAGTTTGGTTCCTGGAACTCAAAATTGCTGGAGGCGGGTGAGGTCCACAATCAAAGCAGGAATGCCCAGGCGAGTGCCCTTAGAATCACTGTCATCAGAAGCTACACAGTGGTTGACTCTGAGGGTCCTGGCCTTCAGCACCTGACAAAGCCAGGTATCAAGAAGGAGGAAATTATAAAGCATAGTGAGAAATCAGAGACCCACATTTCCCAGTCTAGGGGAAGTAGTTATTAGCATAAAAAGTGAATGTCTGTTTCCAAGAGAACAGATTGTGTTAAGGAGAAAATACAGTTTCTTTGGTATTTGTTATGGTTTAAATATGAAATGTTCCCCCACAGATTTATGTATTGAGGGCTTGATCATCAATGCAACAGTGTTCAGAGGAGGGACCTAAAGAAGTGACTAGATCATAACAGCACCCATCTTACCAAAGAATCAATCAATTGATGAGTCCATAGCTGAACAGGGTGTTAAGGGGTAAACAGAAAGAGAAAGAAGGTCACAGGGGACTTGGCCTTAAAGGGTATAAGGAACCCCACTGGCCCCCATTTCCTTGTTGTCATAAGGTGAGCAACTTTTTTCCACCCTTTCCTTCTGCCCTGGACTGAACCTCTGAAACTGTGAGCCAACATAAACCCCTTTACTCTTTAAATTGTTTTTCTCAGGTATTTTGGCACAGTAAATAAAAGCTAACACAGTGTTCTTCCAAGTTCATGCTCAAAGACATGCAAGTTAGAGGTCTCAGGAGAGATTTAAATTTCTTCTTGGGGAAAATACTGGAGACAAATAGGATTCTTGTTGGAGTAAGCTCACATAAGGGAGGGGACCCTGAAGCCACCCTCAATGTGAAAGGCCACTGGTTACATTATAAGGGTTACACTTACCATTTCGATAAAGTCTGTAATATATTTACCCTACAAACACTTATTGAGTGCCTACTGTTTACCAAGTACCATTCTTGGCATGTTTACTGATAACAAAGTTTCTGAAATTTCCAAGAGACCAAAGAGATTTGAAAGATAATGAGCCTTGAAGTTGAAAACAATAACCCCGTTATTTAATGGGATTATCATAGCTTTGTGCTGAGAAATATAAGATGCAAAAATAGGGAGTGGAGTTGCATTCTCTAGTTCCCCCTTCAATCCTTCACCTCTATTGGTGAGGAGCATCTGTGTGCTCACGATAGCTATGACGGTGATCAGTCCAGTGTGCTTCTTACTCCTACAAACTACACACCACCGTGAATTCCCCTCAAAATACACATGTATGCCATCAATCTTGTCGTGTTCTGAAGTTCCTGAAGTCTTCTTTTGTGACTTTACAAAGTATGATAAAAAAAAAACAGTGAATGCTGCTGCTGACTGTCATCCAATGGAAAGACAGGCTGATAAAAGCATTACAGCACATCCTGTCCACTTTATTCACCAGCTCTCACACCCTGGGGTCCTGGTTGTTCCCTAAAGTCAAAACAACCATGAAAGGCAAATGTTTTGAATCAACTCAGGACAGCAAGGCAGCCATGAAGGCAACCACTAAAGACACTTGTGAAAGAGGACTTTAGGTACTGGCAAGAGCAAGAGCAATGAGCTAAGTGTATCTACAGTGAGAGGGAGTATTTTGAAGAAGATTAATGACAATATGTAATAATGTTTTTAAAAAAATTTAAACATTCATTGTAATTTTTGGTCACATATCATATCTTATGGTTATTACCCTTCTCTGATTTTGGAGCATCTATTTTCTCCTTCTTCCCCAACACGTGCACGGGCACACACACACACACACACATACACTGTATGTGTTGCTGGTGCACTATAAATTATGACGCCCAATTCTTTTTAGGTTGCAGTGGAAGGCATGAAACAAAAACAGAGTTAGTCTCAGTTTTTCATTGCTTCACAGCCTGGGAGGGGAGATGAATTTTCAAAGGCCGGTATGTGATTTGTAAAGGACCAATAAGATTCTTTTCTTGACATGTGAAAATTAAGAGGAAAAAACTCTCTTTGTGCTGAGGCTTGCTAAAATTGAACACAGCAGCTGGAACGAAAGGCTGCCGCCTTTCTCAGTCTCAAGAAGGACGTTTACAGCAGTAGAAACTCATGAATTAACTCAATAGGAGAGAGGATGGAAGGTGGGAGGAGAGAGGGCAGCCAGGAGTATGTGCATCATGATGGTTTGCATGACTAAAACAAGACAGAGAAGTCAGGGAGGAATGGACTGGCCTTCCCAAGGAAGATCTGTAAGCTTGGCATACACAGGAGGAACACAATACATGTTGGTTCTACTTCCTCTGTGGTTCCTTCAGGAAATGATCTTAATATTCTTGGGACATAATATGGTGGGACACCCTGTTTGGATTACTTTTGATTTGAGGATATTGTGTCCTTTGGGAGAAACTCATGAGTCTAAAGGGCAGGCTCCATTTAAAACACTGTAATGATGTATGGCTAGAGTTTTCTATCATCCTATTTCTTTGTATCTTCGCCCCACCCATAATATCTGTTGTGCACATAGTATCAGAAGCAGGCTTCAACCATCCAACAAACATTAAATATTGAAACATCATGGCTAAGCACTATAGGTACGTTATCTTTTTCATCCTTACACAAAAATTGTTACCCTGTAGATACCCTTAGTATACCTACAACAGATGAGCAAACTGAGATTTCAGAAGTTTAAATCGTGTTCCTAAGACCATACAGGGTGCTAAGTGTATCAGGGCGAAGATTTGAATCCAGGCCTGTTTCACTTCAAACAGTAACTATTTTGTAAGCAAAAGCTTCCATTTAGTTTGGGTGTATCATCGGTGTTGGTTTAAGAAATGAGCCATTGTCATTCCTTGCACAGAAGATAAGTACCCTGTGCTGAGCCCTAGGGAGCCCCAGTCATTGAGAGACGTCAAGAGGAGCAGGACCCATGGTTCTAGCTTGCCAGGCGTTCTGATACGGAAGCACTGTCCAGCATGCGCCTAGCTCTCTGACAATGGTGGAGACCAGGCTTAACCAGGGGACCAGGGGCCAGTGCCAAGAGAAGACTGAAACAAGCTGACTGCACTGTTTCATGAAGAAACCTCTACATTAAAGATAAAATAGCTCCTTTCACAGGAGCATCTACTTTGTCTCCTGGGTCTTGAAACATAAAATTCACTTATTTTCATACCATGGCTTCAACTGATTTCCTGTATGAGATCACCCACAGAGGAATCAAACTAATTTGAGATTACATGCCTGCTGCCCTTTTCTACAAAGAGTCTCTTCTTGCCTCTAACTACACTATCTCTTCTATGACAAATGCCAAGATGTCTAAAAGGATCCCTCTTTGAAAGCAAAAGTGCAGGAACTTGGGGGCACAAGGGTGCTGTTTCTTCGTGCCTTTGTGAGCTTGAATGTCAATGGTGTACCCAAGGTTGTGGCATCTCAATTCCTTTGAATGAGAGTGAACCAAACCCCCAAGGCTGTGTTGTATATTCCCACCCTGCTGTCAGATAAATCCTTGCTACCACCCATGGGTATGCAGAGGGTTGGTAATTGCAGTAGATCAGCCCAAGCCTATTCCCAACTCCAAAAATAAAGATTCCAAAGCCAGCATTCTTCCCCAGGCTTCCAATATAGTTTGTGGGAGAACCACTAGGTTCAGAATCAGGAGATGCCAATTCAAATTTCTGTTCTGTCTTTTGTAGCCTGCCTGACTTAGGGAGGAAAACCTTCACCGGGCACCAACTCTGCAAGATATAGCAAGGAGATTCATGGATTCTCAGCTAACCTTCATGACAGTCCTTAAAAGTGGGTACTCTCACCAAGGTGAGTTGGAAGTGCTACCTGCTTAGGATCACACTGTCACTGTGAGGCAGAGTTACAGTCTGAATCTAAATCTTTTGCAGCTTCTGGGTGTCTCAATGTGCTATCTGACTCTTAGTTTCCTCTCCTAAATAACATAGGCGATGATTCATGTGCTTCTTGCCTCTTGGGGTGGTGAAGATCACATGCAAAGCTGATGTGTATAACGGGCTTTGTCACTGCCACGATGCCGCTGGTGGTGGGTGGGGTGCACATTATTAGCTGCTACCCTCTTTGAGCATCAGGAGTCACCCACACTTGGCTTCTGACTAGTTCCTATGTATCTGTGATCTGCCGTTATTTATGAGAACCTAGAGCTGGGTATATCAGATGTCCTACAAGGTTAAATCTGCATTTTATAAGTAAGGTGATGCTTACAGAGCTATGCAACTTGCCCAAACACATTCTACCCTCAAACCTGAGCACTTTCCAGGGGACAGACAATTCCTTACCTGCCTTTCCTCGCCTCCTACAAACCTGAGCGAATAAACCTTCTCTGGCCAGGCCCATCACCTCCACTCCTGCGCTTCCTTGAAGCACTTCCTTTTCACCCAGGATTATTTTTAATTCTATCACTTTGGCCCCTCCCCCAAAAGAATTTTAATCCTGAAGTCATACCTATTACAAAAAAGCAATCAAAATCATGGCAACGTAAGTGACTTTTAGCAAATTAAAATCTTCTAAATGGCATTGTTAAGCTGTTTGCAATTTACTTCGTTTTTACTTTACTGAAATTATTTCCACTCAGATGAGTCGTATTCCACATAAAATATTATTAAAACAAATTTCAATGTCTCAGTGTTTTCCCTCTACCATAAATTTTACCAATTATTGTTTCTGTTAGTGGGGTCATTCTTTAGTAGATGTTATTTTTTTAACCATTATAATGGAAAAATAGAAAGAAGAAAGGAATATATAGAGATATAGAAAGAGAAAGGAGACAGAAAGGAGAGAAAAGACTGAAAGACCTCTCCACTGATAATGAGATCAAAATATTCTCAAGAAGGCAATATGGCTACTAAGCATAATCAGTAAGTTCAAACAATGGGGTAAAAAATACTTAATTTTTCCTATGCAATGGAAGAACCACTGGTTCGAGTTTCCTTTCCTCTTTGAATTGCTAGGGAACAAGAAATCTGTTCTATTCCTGGATAAAGACCAAACATCACCATCCCTGGCCCTCATCTGCAAGGATACAGTGGGAATGTGAACTTCGGTAAAAAAGAAAGGTCACTGAGCTAGGAACTCTATCTTTTCATTATCAAATGAGGCTCAAATGTGACTCAGCCTTGAGTCATCCTTTCCTGTCAAATCCTGATACCTCCATCCAATTTAGAGTGATTCAGGATACTTTATTTCAATCTCCATGTCACAGTGACTCCTGGCTTGGGTATTAAACTCTCTGAGCAATTTTTCAGTTTTACAAACATTTGTGTCGCTTAACCTCATGGACTCCATTTGCTTGTTTGAATAAGCAGAGGGAATATCACTGGCCATATTTCATGGCACAACCTTATTAGTGACAGTTTAATGTTGTATTATTTGGGGACAGTGCCTGCATAGCAATGGACCAGTCAAGCAGAAGAGGCTGAGGAAAGAACTCCAATACCATGAGTGGTTCCAAGGAATGGTGATTAAGTTTAATAGGCATAAGCATTCTGGGGTCAACAGTCATTGCAACTAGGTTTTAGCCAAAGGGTCCCATACCTCAGAAGTTATAGGAAATAGGAGTGGCATAGAAGCACAATGGTCATTTGGGGGCAAGGCAGGATGGCATTATGCAACTTTGGATCTTATCAGTTCTACTGCAAATTAATCAAATGCATTCAAGGTTTTTATCCTTGTCTCAATTTCTGCTTGCCTCTTTATTTATTTGTCTCTCCTCATAACTCTGTCTCTGTCTTTATCTCCCTCTCACTGTTCTGTGGCTTTGTGACAGTGTCTTCTGATTCTCTGACTCCCAAATGCAAAGAGTTCAGGAACAAGGTAGAGTTGGATTTCCATATAGTCTTCCTCTTACCAGTCTCTCAGTGTGAGTTTCCACCTCTTTAGAATGGAAACAGTAATACTGATCAATCTGAGATGTCACAGAGATGCAGTGAAACAGTACTGCCTACACAGAATTTGGTTCCTGGCCCATAACAACTGCTCAATGAATGTTCATCGTTTCTCCTAGCTCTTCTAATCCCACCAATCCAATGGCTGGCTTCTACTGTGGCCTGCCCTCAGCCCACTTTCAGATCAGCCAATGAGCCATGACTGGATGGAACCATTTTTCAACCAATTGGTCTCCTTCCAGCAGTTTCATATGGCCTCTTGCTGTAAATCACTCTGGGAAAATAAATGTCCTCAATCCATTAGTGCTTTTCTACCACTAAACAATCTGAGCCACAAACAAGACAAGTCTTGTTAATGGCCACTTAAATATATTCCTGCAGCCCAAACTAGAGACCCTCAGCCAATTTCAAGACCTACCAGCCCCTGTGCAAGAGAAACTCGCTCCTCTGTGACCAGACTTACAGCAACAAGGGCACAGATCTGACCCTTCTCAGTTAGGAGGGGACCCCAACTCTCCTGGTTTGCCTAGGGCAGCTCCAGTTTGCTGCTGCTATTCCAGAGTAATCAGCAGTGCCCTTTTCACTTTCAAAAGAGCTCCAGTCTGAATGACAGGACTATATAGGGTACCTATGGCAACCAAGAACAATAGTTAAGATAGTAGCATCTGTCATTTACTGACCACTTTTTATGTGCCTTGCATCCTCAGAAAGGTCTTATATGATGTACCTCATTAAACTCCATTACTACTAAGAAAGGAGACACTATTATTATCTCCATTTTATAAAGCAGGAGACTAAATTTAGAGGAATGAGACAACACTGCCAATGTCAACTAGCAAGCATGACTGTCCCTTCCAGAGGTGGTGCACCCACTCCATCCTCTCCTTGCTTCCTTTGAATGCTGGTTTCTCATGGCTAAGAGCCACCTGATTCCCTGGAGAACTGCACCCAGACAGACAGAAACATCTCTGCATGAGAGAGCCACACCTACCTTGAGAAGCAGCCCATGCCATGAAATGCTTCCCCTGCCCCTTGCTCCGGGGAGGGGCTGACCATGCCCGTGCAGGGGGCAGTGGCAGCGGCGAGGCCACATACTTGCTTAGTTCTCTCCTCTGCCCTAACCTACCTCTCTTATTCCCATTGTCCTGAAAGCAGTCCTGCAACAGACTGCTTGGAAAAGGATCCCTGTGTCAGGCAGTGCCTCCACGAAGCCAGATCTGTGACATCCAGTTAGCAAGGGGCAGAGCTGGGACCCTTGTCTTCAGGTGCGACACCTAGCAGAAGTAACACAATATTGCCTACGGAGACATGGCCACCAAAGTCACACAGATAGGAAGAAACAAGGCTAAATCTTATGCTCAAAAGTCATATGCTTTTTCCACTTGGCCACTCAAACCTCTTGCTGTATAAGCTGCTCAATGAATAACTGGTAAAGCAAGTCTCACTGAGCTGATGTGCTTTGCTGTCCTTCCCACCGCTACTCCAAGCAGTGGTTCTTTTTGTGCTGCATTTAATCAAATGCCTCTATTTTCCGGAGAAAGCTATCTTACTCTGGGAAGAGCCCAAAAAAGTTCCCTTAAGCCATACATAAAAAGAGTAAAGGATCCATATTATTGAAGAACGAAAGAAAAACCATGCATGTCAAAGAGAGGAGCATTATATTTGTCATGGTTTTCTGACCAAGGGAAACAAAATGGAATAAAAAGAAAACAGCGGAGCTTTAAAGAGAGGCAGACCCAAATCCTTGCTCTATTATTTGTGTGAAATTTCTGGTAAATAATGTCCTCAGGCCTCAATTTGGTCTCCTGTATTTCAGGAAAAATCTCTAGCTCATCAACCCATGAACAAGAGGCTAAGTGAAATAAAACAGGTATTGCTTCCTGCCTCTTCTCTTTCATTTCCATAAAATTTACACAGTAATCAAGTTGGGCCCTCATCGTAGGACTAATACAGATATAGTATGCTTTAGTTTCATGTAAAATGCATACCCTATTTAATGATAAAAGGTTTCCATTAAAAATAAAGATCAGACCAAAGGCAGACCTTCATCCATGAGTCCATCCGTTGATTCATAAAAATATAGACTGAGTCATCCTGGATCTCAAGGCTAAAACTTAACAATCAATGAACATCTTTGGCCAGCCAATCCCAGCTGAGTGGCAGAAGAAGGGCCTAGTGGGCCATCTTCACATACTAGTCCAATCCTCCCTCCAAAAGATTAACTGCTTCCAGATTTGCAAAAGGAAAATCAATTTAGGTTCTTTGCAATACTGTATCTCATGACTGCTTGACTTTCTAAACAAATAGGATGGGGGATACATAGTGATTTTATTGTGTGTGTGTGTGTGTGTATGTGTGTGTGTGTGTGTGTGACCATGTTCACCCCTCCAATGAAGCCGAGTTGTGTGTCTGACTTTGAAAATAAATCTCCTGGCCTTTACCTTGACAGTTATTATTTCAAACTGCTTCAGTTCCTATAAGCATTTGTGCAGTTACTGTAGCGTAAGGCTATTGAATGCACAGGTTGGAGAATACAGGTTGATTTGCACTGCAAAAGGGGCTCTTTTCTTTAAAAAAAAAAAAAAAAAAAACAGTAGCTCCAACATTTTATTCTCTGAATATAGACATAAGAATCCCAGAACCCAATCCTTGATTTGGAAGACAGATCACAAATTATATACATGCATATTAATGTACGCATATACTATTCTTTGATGGTTTTTTTAAGGAAACCATCAGTTATCAGTGCATGGTTTTAATTGTATTAGGCAGAACTTCTACCCGCAAGAGAAATGACTCAACAATCCCCCTCCAAGCTCTTTTCTCAATCTATTCACACAGCAATAACTTACTCAGGATATCCCAGTGCCAAGCACTGCGCTAGGCACTGGGGTTCATGGGTGAAATGGGCAGACACTCTGCCTTCCAGGTTCAATCAGCTTGGTTTAATAAGAGTTAAGAAGACTTGTACTGGATTCTTCAGTTTGCAAAAGCCTGAGTTCCCCACAAAGGCCTCAGAGTGGTGTTTCAAGCCTAACAGGACCAGCTGAGAATAGGAGGGGTGAACCCAAGATGGGTGCCTATCACTCCCACCAGTGTCACAGAGGACCTTGCCAATGAATCCCACACCTGCTCTTAAAGTGGCAAAGGCAGGGGACCTGCTCGGCAGTTTTCTTGCCTCTAGATCAGGTCCTGATGCTGGGATTCCCCTCTAACCTAGGAAATTGAGAGTTGGGGGCTGCTGCTCTAGGGAGCAGTGTGTTGGTTTCTGAAAACCAGATGAGAAGGGGCTGGACTCATCTCTCCGTGGAAACGGCCAGTTGTCCTCATGAGCTTCCCAGGTTGCAGCAGAGTTTTGGGTCCTGCAAGCCTCTCCTGGTCAGCCTGCTCCAGCGCTTTGAGGCAATGATCCTGTAGCCTATACCCAGGGCGAGGCTTGCATTCCGAGGATCCCAGCTGGGCGTGGGTCTGGAGAAGCTTCCCCGCGGAAGAATGGACTACAGGGCGCCTTAGAGCTCTGGGCTGCTCCTGAGATGGAAGCAGGAGTCCAGGGGACATGGGTCAGTGTTCCCACCATCACCCCAAGAAACAGAGGATGTAGGACGGAGGAGAGGGATGGGTTCAGATCCTCCCACTTCCCAGTTCCTTTCCCCACATCAGGCTCTAGCGAGGTAAGTGTACGGGAGGGTGGCCCAGCCCCGCGCCCTGTCCCCAGCCCAGCACAGCAGCGTGGAGGTGAAAAGGACCAAGTATCAAATCCCGACCAGGCCAGTTAGTGGCAGCTGAGTGATTCTGGACGAAATCTCTCACTCTTTGAAAAGCGGTTTTCTCACCTGTAACGGTGCATAAAGATGCCTCTAACCGGGTCCCAGGAAGTACGAAATAAAATCACACACGTAAAACTCCGCCAACGGTAGCTGGCATACAGTCAGCCTACAGCAATCCATATGTTTAGCCGCGTTAAGCAGCAGAGCCCTGGACCGACTTCTGAGCCGTCCTCCGGGATGGAGAACTCCAGAAAGCCCAGCGCGTCAGGCGCCACCATCCACAGCTCACCCTCCAGCGGGCTGGGGAGGGCGAGCGTGTTCCCCAGGTTGGGCAGCCCTCGGGGGTGGATTCGGTGGGGACCCCTTCCCGGACAGCGTCCCCGCCGCCGAATACCTCCCAACCCACCCGGAGCGCTGAGCGCAAAGACAGAAAAAGCGAGAAAGCGCGGATACCGCACCAGGCTTTGACTCGGATCTTGAGCTCGCCGTCCTGCGGCTCGGGCATGGCCCTCCGGGTGAGCCGCAGCTTGTTGAGCCCCCCGAAGCCGGCCAGCACCACGGCGCGCATCTCCTGGGCATCCCCGAGGCGGTGCGAGCCGTCGCCGCCGCCGCCCTCCGCCGGCTCCTTGCTGGCCTCCTTCTCGATCATCTGCTCCGTCTCCTCCGCCTTCTCCGCGCCTTCCTTGGCCATGGCGCGCGGGGCCGCGGGGCGCACGGGCTGCGGCGGCGGGGCGCGGGGGGCGCGGAGGGCGCGGGGGCGTGGGAGCTCTCCGCGGGCTCCTCCTGTTGAATGCGGGGCGCTCGGCGGCGCAATGGCTGCAGCCGGGGCGAGCGGCGCCGCGGTCCTCGGCCCCCACCGTAATATGCGCAGGAGCCGCGCCCAGCCGCCCCGCCCCCGCGCCCGCGGCTCCCCGCCCCGGCCCGAACCGGGTCCGGGCTCGGGTTTGCGAACCAATCTCAAAACAGGCTGTCGAGCGTGGCCCTAAAGCCGGACTCGCCCAAGACTTGTGCCTGAAAGACGCCTCGGCCTCCCCACTCCAGGGTGGGGCGCAGTACGTGGGTAAATACGGCTCGGGCTCGGGCGCCTGGAAATGGACAGAGATGAATGTCTGGGCCTGGAGGATGCCTTCTCCAGACGAGGTCGCCTGCCCTCCTCGCTCAGATCTGGGGGCCAAGGGGGCAGCAGGGAAGCCGGGCTGCTTCCCAGACCGCGGGTTCTGCGTGGAAGAGCAGAAGGCGGGAGAAGTGCGAAAGTAGAGACCCCAAGAGTCCAATCCAGAATCTCCTCCCTCTGGACCCCGGGGTCCCCAGGATGCTCTTGCTGGGCGTCTGCAGGGACTGCCTCAGGATGGCTGATTGTCAGCACTGGGCCAATAAAGACGCTCCAGAAAACAGTTCTGTATCAGAAGGTATATACCCTCATTCCAATTCCCTAAGACCAACTGATACAAACCCAGCGGGCTCTGGCACGCACAGATTAGTAACTGGCGTTTTGAGTTTTGTTTCGTTTTATTGATGTTGGTATCTTTGAGAAAGGGACTCATAGAAAAACTTGTATATTCTTAGACTATAAGCAACAAAATGGGTGGGGGTGGTTTGGCTTGTGGCAGTTTAAGGAAAGAGATGCAATCGAGTGAGAAATAGTAGGAATCTATGCTAGCTGCTGTGCAGTCGCCAAGCTTGGGGTCTTGGGCCACTCACGTACTTGGATACCTCATCCTTAAAATGGGCACACTAATTTTGTTATCCACATGTGCTAGGCACGGGGGGTGGATATGATTTCGGCGATACTTGGTTTTTACTTATGAAGAGATGAATCTCAGCAGGAGGAAAGGAGGTAGGGTCTGCAAAATCTCAGGTCAATTTGTCTTTTATGTGCTTGATTGATATCTGTTTCCTTCGCCTAGCTGTAAATGTCACATGGGCAGGGGCTAGCTACTCTGCCTATATCTGGGGTGATCTCCCAGGGACTTAGTGCATGAGTGATATTTAGTACATTATGCTCAGAAAGTGCTTTGTGAATGAACCATTGAGGCCATAAACACAGGTGCCTCTGTGCGAGCCCAGAGGAAGGACCTGTTGACTTGTCCCAGGAGTCGGCGAAGTCCTTGGGGAGGAGGGGACATTTGTACCGGATCTTGAAGGGCAAGGCAGGGTCTGCAGGCAGAGATGGTCACAAGCACGCTGAAGCACACAGAACGGTGACAGGTGACGGTGCCTTTGAGAGGAGTCTGTTTTGTCCTGAGGACAGAGCATTGGCGGTGCTCAGCAGTCCATAGAAGGGAACCAGGTTTGAAGGGTTGCTTGTACCATAGTGTAAAATTTAAGACACAATCAGGGAGCAAAGGGTCACCGCTAAAGCCTTAAGAAACGAAAACAAGGGGCGAGGCCTACAGGAGCTGAATGTTCGGATAATAACTGTGGCAGGAAGTGGGTGATGGATTGGGTGGCGAGTAACTGGATGTATGCAGATGAGACTGGGGTAAGGGGCACTGAAAGGAGGTCGAGCTTCCTTAGTGAACTGAACATTTTATCGTGAACCCAATTTCCGAAGTACAAACCCTGGGTACGTTGTGAGAGATAGTGTTTAGGCTGGATTCTCTCCTGAAACAAGAATCTGACTGCCTGTGGTTTATTTTGAAGGTCATCCCAGGGAAGCTTGGTTGAGAAGCAGAAAATGAGATGGAGAAATGATAGAAGCCACCACAGAATGCATTTAGTGAGCAGCTTACCGGAGTGCATGGACTGGGCTCACATCACAGGAAACTTTTGAGAGACAGTGTAGAATTAAGTCTTGGAGTTGTCTTGCCCAAGGGGTAACGAAATAGATACTTACTCAGTGAATGTTAGACACAATTGCCCAAGAGCTGTTCCTGGAAGCTTTAACACCCTGTTACCTCCATCTTTCTCCAGCTACTTGGGCAGAGAGAATCCCTGGGCAGATTTGATGTTCTGCACAGGAAGTTGTCATCTGTACATGAAGTGAGTTCCACGGTGACATGGCATTGGTTCTGATAACATCTGCAATATATGTTACTATCTGGGGCGTGTCTACTGTCCTAGACACAGTATGTTGCATAATTTGATTCTCAGGATAGATAACTTCATGAGCTATTCCCTCCTTAGAGAGAGGAAACTGAGCCTTGATATTGTGGGTGGTCATGCTCAAGGGACGTTGGCTGTGGAGAGATGAGCCATTCACACTCCTCACATTTCCCCATGCGTGCTGATGTGGATGGGCAAACTAGTTCTGCCTCTGACTGATGGACTTCGGGGGTTGTCATCTGCTCTTAGCTTTCTAAATATCTCTTCCATCAAGTCTCCATGTCTTAATTCCAGGTGTTTTCCATCAGCATTGGTAAAATAAATCTACTTCGCAGTCGGCACATGGCATATTTAAGGGAAAATGTTTGTCTTATATGTGTGTTAAAGGGAACATAATCATTCCCTCCAAGGGAATCTTCTGGCTGTTTACAAACCTCAAATTATAAACGGAAGGCAGCTGATTATCACAGCAACCCAGAGGGAACACAGCACTGTCTGAGCTGCCAGGGAAGACTTCTGTCCTTTGAGTCCCATATAACACTGCTGTTAAGTATTCCCAACTCTGCTCCTCTCCAGTGGAAAGTGGGAAGAGCCATGCTGTATGGCACATGTACAAATAACTCAGCAAATTAATTTTGATTATAAAACTGGTTACTTGGGCACAGAGCCTCTGGAGAAACCTCTGACATCCGAGGGTGATGTCAAACAGTGGACACTGACGGTGAAATATAGTATTGCAGCTTGGGGTGTGTGTGTGTGTGTGTGTGTGTGTGTGTGTCAGAGCAAGGTGAGAGTAGGAGTGTAGAAAAGTAAATTTAGGGACACTTCAAATGGAATGTCACACAACAGAATGAGGTCTTTGAGTAAGATGATAAGGAAAATAAAATTATTCTGATTTTCTAAACAATTTGGAATGGATCAGGACTTCTTTAGAGAAAATATTCCCTCTCTGAAGGTCAAGGCCTTCAACAACATCTTTTAATATTGCCACATATCCTTTAATTAGTATACCATTACACTATCTTTAATTATTTGTTATACAAACATCACAATATTTAATCTTTAAAATAACCTCGTGTCATAGAAACTATTATCCTTATTTTTAAATGGAGAAAATTTAATATAATCTGAGTAGCTTTCTAAAGATCACTTAATTAGTAAGAGTTTGAATTTGAAGTGGGAACTGTTTGAATCTGACACGTGAATCCTTAGCCATTTTACTGTAATGTCTACAGTTTTATATTTTGCTCTTTCACTCATAAAAATGTCATATAGTAGACCAAGAAGGAGGCAAATTTAGAAGGCCAATAATGGAAAAAGGTAAAATATTCTGCTCCAAAAATATCTTAGTAAAATCCATGACCTTATATTAAAACTGTGTGCCATGAATTTCTAATAATTTGTTCTGATGACATTTAAAAAACAATGGAACACAATCATCATGGACAACACATTATTCTTCAGCAAAGAACTGGAGAGGTATGAAGGCAGTGGATTAAATTTCCTAACTCTATCTCACAGTAGCATCCTAAGTGGTAATCTTCACTAGTATCACAGTGATGGTAGTGATCTGATACTTTTCTTCATCTTTCAAGTGCTGACCTTGCATTATTGTTTAGTACTGGAGATAAAATGGTGAAAAAGGCAAATGCATTCTCATTCCTGCGGGAACTAGCAGTCCAGTCAAGGAGACAGACAGTGGTAACTCAGCTCACAGGCCCAGTTCTCTCCACAATTCTGGTTGCAAACTGAACTGGACAAGAACAGAATCAAATATCCTCGAAAGAAAAGCATTGAACCTAACCATGGAACTTGATTCAGTTCTTGTCTGAATCAGTTTGAGACCAGAATTGTGGAAAGAATCATTTATGAACCAAGGTACCACTGTACATTGGTTTAGGTTGGGTTGACCAGAAGTAAACTATTCTTAATTCAAAGATTTGAATCTTAGTAAGTTTATTTGAAAAATAAACCCATAAAGCACTAATAGGAGTCCAGAGAAGTGAGATACAGAAGGGAAGGAGATCAATGTAACACTATAGGTGATCATTGCTTCACTGAGGGTCAGTCCTGCTAGAGAAGTGTAGGAGACAGTCTACCAGGGATGGAAAACCTTTTAGAGCTTTCAATGATACAAACAACCCACTGCAGCCTGCATGGCATAGGTTCACCACCACTGGACTGTAGGCCACACCTCAAGTCCAGGGAGAAGGAGTACATACCAACTCCTGTTCTTGTTTGAGGGTTGTTTTATGGGGGGTGCTGGCCATTACACATGGGCTGTTCAGTTCAAAACTTTTCTGAATGACTTTGCTGCTTTTTGTAGCTAGAAGCTGCATGGCATACTATGTATGACAATAGTGACTCCAAGAAGGTGACAGCGGAGTTTTGATGGTCTCTGTTACAGATAAGAAAATTAAAAAGGAACATAAGCAATTGATCATTCATCAGTTTGCTAAGTGCTTTAAAGGTAATATTCAGCATGCTGTCTGGAAGGTCAGGAAAGGCTTCACTATGAAAGTGGCAAGAAAACCATTAGATGCAACTACGAATAGATAACCAAAAGATGAAAATATGGCTTAAAGAAGTTAAGGTGAGAAAGTTATGAAGGTTCCACAAGGTTACAAATGTCAATGTTCCTTCCAACTCCATACTTCAGCTCATGAATAATGGGCCCATTCTCATGAATTGAGATCCAGCCGTTAGATCCACATTCTAGGTGGACAGGAGAGCAAGGATAAAGATGCAGGACTCTTTCTAAGCACACTGCAGGATTCTACTGTAATACATCTACTTACCTTGCATTGGCCAGCACCTAGTTGCGTGGTCATATCCTATTGTAAAGGAAGCTGGGGAACGTAGTATCTTCTTAGTTAGTTACATGACAAAGTCCCACATAAAAGCCAGAGTTCTATAACTAAAGAGGAAGAGGAAAGATGGCTTTGGGAGGTACAGCAGTACCCTCCTCAGATGACTTTGAAGAGCTTCAAATGAATGAGAGGCTGCGTGGAGAATGAAGGAAATTCCAGGCCTCCCTCCCTAAAACACAGCTGTATCCCAGGATCCCAGTCCCTGGGACTCCACACCATCTTTTCACCAACTCCTCTGAGGTCGCTTCATGCTACTGGATTTTTCTCTCCATAGGATTCAACTACGATTTTATAATGGAAGCTAATAGGAAAAGCCAAGTCTCTTTCTATAACCGAGGGCTGCTAGTCAAAGGACACTGAAAATTATTTTAACTCTGTACTAACCATTGTGGATAAATAAAATTAGCATCACTTTGTGTGCTGATAAGCAGCTGTTATCCATGAAGAGAAGCTTGTATCAGTTGTTTTGTATCATTTAGTATACATGACTATCCAAGTAGGGAGGAGAATATACCACATAGGACTAAGGAATTTAAGTCAAGCCTTTTATGGCTTTGAAATTTTATTGATGCTAAAGAATATTTTCTGGGTGATTTCTCTTATCCACTTCTCCTGCTTATGATCTAGGGTTTTGCCCTAGTGTGATACTGTATGATTTCTTGTATGAATCATCACACTATAATGCTGTCTGCTGCTTCCAAATGCTGCCAAGAGTTGGATTTTCCCCAAAATACTTTGGCATAGATCATTGTGAGGAACAGTGATGCAATGGAATATAAAATGCAGGTGTAAAAGTAAACAAAGTACTTCTCAGGATCAAGCAGAAACGAGATTTGCTGGTAGAGGGGGTGGTTTCCTTCCTGCATTCAGTTCTTTCCTTGTTTTTTCTTTCTTCCTTCCTGTCTTCCTCCTTTCCCTCCTTCCTTTCTCTCTGTCTCTCTCTATTTCTCTGTCTCTCTCTGTCTCCTTTCCTCCTTCCCCTTACAAGCTGAGGCATCCAGCTGTAAATCAGGATGAAACAGCCCTCCAGCTAATTCACTCTCTATTTCCCTAATGTCTCTGCTTTGAACTGAGAGATTATTTCCCCGAGAGCTCTGATTCTTTATTATTGTATTGGCCCATGTCCAGTTTTCTGGAGCTTTTTCTGAGTCATGACTGTGTGAAACTGGAAGACCCCAATGCAACTGAAAATGCTCAGTTGGGAAGAACATATTTTACCTTTTCTCTTCTGAAGTCAGACAGCTGAAATCCCAGAAGATGGAGACGTGCTGTCTACAGGCAGGAACCCTACCCTACTAGTTTAGTATATCCTTCCTCTTGGTAGAGTTCAATGGGAAGCATTACATAAGATAGGAAAGCAAGAAGCATCATCCATCTATCCATTTACCCATCCCATTTATCCATCCATCCATCCATCCATCCCATTTCTGATTTGCTATATACACTAAGTATACTTTGTTTCCAGACCTTATTTCCAAAATTTCCATACTTTGTTGATATCCCCAGCTTAACCTCTTCCTAGCTATGTAAGGCTCTGAGAGATGGCAGAGTTGTTCAAAATAAATGAGAATTGTCATAACTAATGTGGGGGCATGATGTGATAAATGACACCATTACAAACTCTTCCAAGTATTATTCCTGTGCATAATAGTTTATCAGTGGTTAATAATTCTCTTCTTCACAAAGGGGAGAAAAACATGTAAACATCATGGCACAATGTGCCAGGGATCCGGGGCAGAGTAAACAGAGGTTAAGCACAGAGTCACTGAGGTTGGATCACCTGCAGTCCAGTCCTGGCCTGACCTCTTCCCAGATGTGTAACCTTAGCCAAACTCATCTTTATCCACTGCTTTATTTTCTAAACTGTAGGATTGAGATAATGAACACATCATCTTCAAAAATTTGTAGGGAAACTGACATAATCGAAATCCATCTGTTTTCGTGTTAGGATTTTATAATTGCCTTTGTCATGTCACTTCACAGTTCAACAGTTGTTTTATTCAAAAAAGTTAGAGTTCCATCCAGTTCAACCTTTTCCATAGAAGGGAAAAGTGGCCTCTTAAAATATTGATTGAAGCTAGGGCTAAAGGGTGTTCTCTGGTCAAAGTAGCTAGGGACATTCTGGATTGAGTGCAGTTAACCATCTTTTTTTAAAATGCAAATTTAGAGCCTTGTGGAAGCATGGTCTTTGAATCTCCAGGTGGGGATACATAATAGAACTTCATCCAGCCTACTTGGCTTCCTACCCTTTTCCCTTCAAGTTCCTAAGAGCAGCATTCTGTGGGGGATCTTCTGGGGAAAGCTGCTGTAGATAAGCCAATGGTTAAGTGTTTGTGAGCATCTGCTAGAGGTTAGGCACTGCCCAAGGGACATTTGGAGAAGTATGGCATGATCCTTCCCTCAAGCTGCTGAGAAGTTTATTCAGAGGAAAACAAGCCCGTAAATGTGAGAAGACTTAGCTGTAAACTGGAAGCCAAGAAGATCATCAGACAATTGAGGTGGATCTGATAGGGACACCTAAGGGGTTGGTGAGGACTGTGGTAAACAGGAGTGTAAGTGAGATTCCAAAGGGAAAAGCATCCGCTTACCTCTGAACCATCATTACCGTATGTACTCAGGATTGCCAGCTCTTACAAAACATTCACAAGAAACCAGAAGGTGGATTTTTATGTGAACTATATCAAATGTATAAAATCTGGGCAACAATGGCATAAGATAAACCTGCACACCAACTTTAGTGCATGTGGCTCCAATCTGCAATCTTTGCTCTGTATCAGTGGTTCTCTGGCAGGGGTAATTTTGCATCTTGGAACATATGACAAAATGCGCAACACTTAAACTTAAAAAAATAAGATTATTTTAGCCCAAAGTAGGTTGACTCCAAGGCAGGAAGAGAAGGCAGAGGGGCATGGTGAAGGAGACATACTCATGACATTCCCTTGACAGGAAGCAGTCAATTCCCTTGACAGGAAGCAGGAGGAACTCAGAAGGGATATATAACCTTCTAGGTCACACCCCCAGTGACCCACCTCTTCCGGCCGGGCCCTACTTCCTAACACCTATCTGCTATAATGCCCCATAATCCAACCATCTTGCATCTATGATCTCATGAGGATTTAGGGGAACATCCAGGAGTAAACTATAACACAATGCCAAGACCAAAAACCCTTCCGTAAGCCCCTAGGAGTGTGGAGGTCTGTGGTTTTGACTTGCTGCCTGTGCGACTTTGGACATGTCCTTGCTATACTTGGTAAAAGAAGGCACTTGTACTAATTGATACTCAAGGGACTTTCCAGCCCAGGGGCTGAGGTCACATCAGTGCTCTGGGTTGGCAGTGACCTGGCACAAGGACTGGCTTTACAGAAATGACATTGATCGGAAATGATAGCTACTGGTGTGACAGTATGCATCAGGAGAACATCCCCAATCTGGAATACTGTTTATCTTTTTGATGGGTTCAGAAGCCTGCTTCATGCAGGTCTTTCTGCAGACACTTGAATACATTTAAAGCTGATGTTAAAAGGCTATTAAATCATTCTGGGCAATTTTGTTTTAGAGACTGTTCCTATTTTGTTGGGGAAAAAAATCAAAGGACACATTTTAATTTAATATACTACTGCCTTTCTGAATAGAGGCAGTCTCTCAAATATTGATTTTGAGTTTTGGCATGGCATGGGCCTGTTTATCTAGTTGATCATCAGGAATATAGGTGGTCTTTTATCCTAAGGACTTAATTCAGTCATGCCCGCAGTACAATTGAGGCAGGTTGTAGGATGGGGTATGTGGAAGAGGGGTGATGCTTAGACCAGTATGATCAGTAATAAAGAAGGACAGAAAGCACATGAAAATACTAAAGACTGAAGTCTCCAATACAGGACAGGGTCTTAGCACCTTACTGTTCATGCCCATATCCAGGCAATGTGACTCTTTGGGCTGCTGGAAAAAAATACCATAAACTGAGTAGTTTATAAGCAAGGGAGATTTATTTCTCACAGTTCTGGAGCTTGGAAGTCTAAGCTGAGAGTGCTGGCCGGTTCCATGTCTGGTGAGAGCTGTTTCTTGATTCTTAGGAGGGGTTTCCAGCTGTGTTTTCACAGGGTTGTTGGGGTGAGGGAGCACCCCTGGACCTCTTCTCTAAGGGAACTAATTCTATTCACGAAGGCTCTGCTTCTGTGACATAATCATCTCCCAAAGGCCAGCATCTCCTAACACCATCACTTTGGGAGACGATTGCAGAATTTGGGAGGCTTAGGTTTTCTATAAAGCAAACCTGTAGCCGGCATCTGAGACCAGTGGAGGAGCACCGTCATGGGAATAGGGAAGTCACACAGGAAATTAATTAAAGGCAGTTGGAAGTGGTGTATTTACAAACAAGTGGATACCTGGGACTTGTGCTCACTGGGGAATACTGGAAGACCGTGTGGATCGTGTTTTTGAGTTACCCCAAATAGCCATCAATGGAGTCGGGTTATTTATGCACTAATAGTCCTCCACCCCACCCCCACTGTGTGTGGAAAGCTGTTTTCAGGTGATTGATTTTCAGAACTTCTGGCTTGTCATGCCTTCAGAGCAATCAGACTTCCATAGCAAAAGTCCTTAGGCACAGGTAGCAAGTGTGCAGAGTGAGCAGCTTATGGAGTACGGAGGTGCGTGCCAAGGGGAGACGGGCTGGGGAAGGCTGGTACCTGCTAGAGCATATTGATTTAAATTGTTATTGTCATTGTACTAGTGGCATGAATGCAAGCCAACTGCAATATCCTTATGCTTATAGCTCTTGTGAATAACTCTAAAAAGGCAAAACATGCTCAACTCTTACATTTTTAAAGCAGTAAAAAGCAATGAACGTCAAAATAACAATAGCTTGATGTGATGCATGGGGCTGTTTGGCTAAACAAAATCAAGGTTTGCAAGGCAAATATGTACCAACTACCAAGAGGTATGTTATTTTGAGCCCAACATGGTTATAATGTCCTATAGTAACTAGGATATCCCAACTTTTCTACCTTCCAGCTGCTGCAGAAAGTCAAGTGAAGCCATTTAGCATTCACTCAGCCAAAGTGTATCATTTTGTATGAACTTTTAAAACTATCAAAGTCTTTAATTGAAATTGGCTGATTTAACATATTAAGGAAATAAATCAATTGAAAAGATGTTGGACAGCTCACAGAATCCCTGAGAAGTCTGCAGAAAAGTTTGAGGAAAGAGCACAGGGGTATAAACAATTTCAGCATGTTTGTTATGCTCTGCATATGGTTTGAGTGTGTTCCCCAAAGGTTCCTAGGCTGGAAGCTAGGTGCAGTGGTATGAGGTGTTAAAAGGTGGGGCCTAATGGAGTAATTAGATCACATTGGAAGGGATTAATGCTGGTCTCATGAAGTGAGTTACTTCTCACTGGAGCAGGCTGTTATGAAGCAGAGCAGCCCCACAGGCTTGTCCCACTCTCTGTGCAACTGCTTCCATTCCTCGTTATTTTCTATGTTGAGACACAGCCAAGGAGGCCCTTTCTAGAGGCTGATAGATGGGGCTGCCAGATCTTGGACTTTTCACTTAGAAACTTGTGAACTAGATAAACCTCTGTTCTTTATAAGGTACCCAGCCTTAGGTATTTTGTTATGATGACACAAAATGAGACAATACAGTATTTATAAGAAGAGAAAAAAATGTGCTGAGGAAATATCCAAGGGAAACTTCGCTTTTAGCAGTCCTTGCTTTGTAAATAAAGCTGAAAGGAAACCTATTTTCCAAGACTCCTTGAACAGCTGTTTTCACTGACTTTGGTTAACCCAAGAGAGCTTCCTCCTAATGCTAATACTGTCTGGAAAATGTCTTGAAATTTTTTTCATGCATGTCTATATTTTCTAATTTTCTTACAGTTAACATTCATTGCTTTTATAACTAACATTTTAAATGACTGTATTTTAAGAACAAATGTTCCTGCATAGGTTTCTCTCAGCTTTATTGATGAGGAACACAAGAAGTAATTTTTAGTAAGTGAATAGCCATGTGGTTTGCAGCAGCTTTTGTATATATCATCTGTGAATTGACACAACAATAGCCCATGAAGTAGGCACTCCTTTTATCTTAATTTTACTCGTGTATACAAGAGACAGAAGGTAGAGGGATTGCACGCTGCTAGAGACAGAAAATTTGGGTTCAACCCAGCTTGACTGGTTCCAAAACCCATACTATTTTCACCACGCCATCTGCCACCTAGGTCCCCAAGGATCCTCTGGAGTGTCCTCTCACCCTGCTTCCCATGCACAGACTCTGTCCTCAAACTGGCTTTGAGAAGTCGAGTCTCCTTTCCAGCAGGGAAACATAAGAGGTTCATCAATCTGATTGACATAACCAACGAACATTTACCAGAGGAGTGGGTTAATTTCCACCCTTCCTCCTCTTTCTGGGTTAATAGTATCTAGCACAGTATGAGGATAATAGTGTCTGGTAATAAGATATAAGATGGAGAATGAGGCAAGCTCTCAGGGATAATGCAGAGGGGTCCTTACATGTGGCAGGGTAGATGCCAGGGTCCAGGGTGAACCTGCATTTCTACCCAGTGGACCCACCCAGAAAGGAATGAACAAATAAATGTGCACATGAATAAGAAGCAGTCTCTCTTTCAGGTAGAGAGACCTAAAGGCTTAAACATACTGAGATGAGGAAATGGAAGGAATAGATAGAATTGCCAGAGGAGGAAAGTACATTGTTAGTTTCCCAATTCCCTAATAGGAAGTGATAAGTCTCCCTATTATGGTTTTATCTCTACCCAGTTGCTACAAGAATTGTTGCTGAATTGAAGAAATAAGGGAGTCCCTGAACCTGGGCTTGGTGTGGGTTGGATGGTACAACTCAAGCACACAATATGGGACAATTTGGCACATGAAAAACCTTATCTTGCATTGACCCTGACTGTGTAAGGCAATAACTACTTTTAAGTGACCAGTGGATTATTTTCGTTTCTTGTCTGGGTTGATTTAATTTTATTTTTCAATATATGAAACATTAATACGCTTTCAGAAGTCCAGAGCATAAAAAAGGCACAATCAGGTTAGTGCTCCCCGCTTCTGCATCCCTTCTACCCTCTTCCTCCTTCCTGTCCCCTTCGGGTAACCAACTTCATGTTTCTCACTTATTCTTTGTGTTCTTCTGCAAAAGATTAGCAGGTGTATATGCGTGTATGTCTTCTTTCTTCCTCTTCTAACATAAAAGGTAGCATTGCTGTATGTAAGCTTTTTTGTACTTTGGTTCCTTCCTTCCTTCCTTCCTTCCTTCCTTCCTTCCTTCCTTCCTTCCTTCTTGCCTTCCTTCCTTTCTTCCTTCCTTCCTTCCTTCCTTCCTTCCTTCCTTCCTTCCTCCCTCCCTTCCTTCCTTCCTTCCTTCCTTCCTTCTTTCCTCAACAATGTCTCCTGGCAATTACTCTACAAACATAGAGCTTTTCCTTATTTCACCTATATCCACCTAGTAACCAAGAATATGTATTAACAATGTTTATTCTTACTTAGTTTTTAACATTTGATAACTCGCTCAATTTTTAAAATGGAACACATCACATTTGTGAGCTGTGAGTTTATGATCACAGGTCTGGGCATTTGAATGTAGTAAAAAATGTCCCCAAAGGTGGAGGAGGTGTGTGGGTTGGGTGTTCAGAAGCAGTAGCAGCCAGTGCAGGATTGGCTGTTAAGAACCTTTCCCAAGCCTGAAAAAAGGGTCATGGGGCTTAACAAATGACTGGAGCCTGTGCTCTAACCTCTCACAGTAAACCAAGGGGGTAACAAAGATGAGGAAAAAGTCATTATGGGGGAGAGCTCCCAAGAGGTTGAGTCTGGGTACCAGGAGCCTCAGCCTTGGCAAAGCCCTGTGCTCAGGCCCTAACTAGGAACAAAAGGAGACACCTTCCTTGGGGAACATCTCAGTGTGGACCACACGACTGCTACATGCACATCGCTCTTTGTTATACCTTTAGGGTTTTCACAAGCGGCAAACATGTGCATTGATGTATTTTCTGCCATTCTGGAGGGACAGGGATCAGCAGAGATTATCTTTATGTGCAGTTGCCCCTCTGTATCTGTGAGGCCTGCTTCTAGGATTCCTCTTGGCTACCAAAATCCTCAGCTACTCAAGGCCCTTATGCAAGATGGTGCTATATTTGCATGTAGCTCAGATTCATTCTCCCATATACTTTAGATAACTTCTAGATTACTTGTAATACCAACTATAAGGTAAATACTGTTTGAATAGTCATATTGTATTGTTGAGGGAATAACAGAAAGAAAAAATTTGTATGTGTTCAGTACAGATACAATGTCCTTTTTACTCAACTACTTCCATTAGCAGTTGGTTCAGTGCACTGATAAGATGCCTATAAACTGGAGGGAGACTGTATTTACTTATGTGTTCCTAGCTGACATCCGAAAGCTATTAGCAGGTTAAATTTTATTCAGAGAAACAAATACAACACTGCTGCCCATGTGTATTGGAAGTACTGTAGAGCCATTCCTCCTTCTTATATATTATTTTATTTGATTATCACAGAACTCTTAACAGGAAGATATTATTACAACTTTATAAGTTTCAAATCTAAGATTCAAACACACTGACTTTTTTTTTTTTTGCCTAAGACTATACAACAAAGTTGTGGCAAAATTGGAATTTGTGTCCTCTGTCTGACTACAAAATTTCTAGTCCATCTTTTCCAAAGTGTAGCACTTCTTGAAATAATATACACAATAAATCCATGTCCACAGAAATCATATTCCTTCTGAGAATCAAAAAAAAAAAATTTCTTCTGTCTGTTTTCTTTCTTGTCTTCAAAGTTCAGGAAGTACAGAAAATCCAAAATATGCCTCAGAGTCTGTACAAACAGGCCTGTAAATATCCAGGAGTGTTTTTGAACAAGCAATCGAAGCAGTCATGGGTATCTCTTTGGCATGTTTTGTGAATTGCATAACTTAATTTTACCTCTTGGTCGGCGAAGAGGAAATTCACTTTCAATAGACAGGGAAATGATGAGAACATCAAGAAGGGCTACACGGTGAATTAGTTAAATTGATGATTGAAGTGTTGTTTGGCTTTTTCATTATGCTCTTGGGTTGAAAGTAAAAGAAAACCTTTGCCAGTGAACTTAAGGAACAAGCGAATGAGGTGGGATTTGGGAGGAAGCCAGAGGCAGACAAAGGAGGAAAAGAGGCAGAAAGCCCAGAGCCCATCCCTTTTTCTCATTCACTGCGGGGCAGTATGATCTTTGCTGGTCTCCAAAGATTTCTTCCTCCCTTTTTCTTTGCTTTTCTGTGCAAATAGTGGACAGTTGTTGTTTCATTCCTTGGCATGCTTCTCCTTAGTTCCTTTCATGGGCAAGAGAGGAAATAAGTCAACTGGTAAAAGCCCCTTTAGGGGGAAAGAGAGCAAATGAGGTTAGCAGGGGATGAAGACCCTAGGAGACTTTCTTTTCCAAAGTTCTAAGTCACCTTTCAGCAGGTGCAGGGCTGGGATCAAGGTTTGGGTGTTGTTTATCCCCTCGAAGTCCACAGGTTGGAAGTCTGAACCCCAGGGTGACAGTGCTGGGAACTGGTGAGGAACCTATAAGAGGTGGAATCAAGGGCGTGGTCTCTAGATCACTTCTGGCTGTGTCATTGGAAGAGCAGGAAGGAATAAGGTATTTTTTCTTTTCTGTAGGACCATGGTTAGTTCCCTCCAGAAGGCTGTGTAGCCAAGCCTGGACCAACCCAGTCTCTGGGCTTTCTGTTTCAAGAAGTGGTTTCTTCCTCCCACAAGCTCTATTGGCCTCCACCTGCCATGAAGTGACACAGGGAAAGGATTAGGGTCTGGCCAGAGCCTGCACCATGCTGTTTGCAGTTTCCGGCTCCAAAATAGTGAATGAAATATCTTCATTAGATATTTGCCTCAGGCATTTTATTATAGTGATGAAAACTAGACTAATACAGTTGGCTCTGCAGGTAGAGGAAAAGAACTGAAGGCAATCAGACAGATGAAGGCTCAAAAGCTGAGAAAAGATAATTTACAAATCACCCAAAATCACACACTTCTAAGAGGTGGTCACAAGATTTGAACCACCTCACTCTGAGCCCACGATATTAAGAATATACAACAGGAATGATTTTTCTTTTCCTGACTCCCCATCGATCATTGGGAAATTCAAATACGATAAACAGATGCTAATAATATTTGGGGAACTAAAGCAGCAGATGTGAAAGGTTTAATTTTACCACACCTTCCAAGGGGGCAGACTGGACCTGCAAAGCAGAGCCTATGTTTGGAGCAGAAGTGAAGCTGGGTTGTACAGAGGAGGGGTGGATCCTATCTTGATAGAAAATATTGACAATTCAGTCATGAAGTTTGATTTTTTTAGAAATAATGTGCTAGACTCTTTGAGATGCCTCTCCCCAACCCTAGTCATGCCCCTGTATGGTTCACCTTACAACAGAATTTCTCAAAGTATGGCAGACATAGAGTTAGTAATGCCCAAGGTAATTTTATATGATGCTTTGCCATGATATTAAATAACATGGATCTCTTATGAGACAACTATTTTTGCATGTTTTTCCCAAACCTTCTCACCAAGAGAAGGAGAAAATACAAGGTTGGTCACTAGCCACTTCAGATAGTAAGAGACTAGTGCTTATCCTCAGGTCCCTGGCAGGTGTGCTGGGAATTTTCTCTTTGGCCTCCACGGTCTTGGTTTTCCTTCCTTTACACCTTGCTCTGTGCTCTAAGCGGCCAGTCTCCATGGAAACCAGGTCAGGTCAATAAGCTCACTTGCCCTCCAGTTTCTGGATTGTTCTCATAATTGGAAATGTTGCATCAGCAGACAATGGGGAGACCAGAGGAGAAGAGTTTAGAGTTTGTGACCCAGACCACGCCCTGTCTGATTTGGGTGTGTCCCCTACTGGAGGCTGACATTGGCAGTTTTGCAGTCTGTGGTTCCAATGACACTGCTTCTGCTGCTCTTCATACCTCGAGTTGCCAGGAGAAAAAAAAAAAAGAAAAAGAAAAAAACACAGGTACATTTGAATTTCAGATAAATAACAAATCATTTTTACTGCAAATAGGGTTCACATATTGCATGGAATATAATTACACTAAAAATTTATTTGTTGTTTTCTGAAATTCAAATTTAAGTGGACATCTCACATTTTCATTTCCTAGGTCTGGTAAGCCTGGTCTCATGAATAATTGCTCCCTACTGTTGTCAGCCCCTTGTTAGGGTCCCCTAACTCTGCCAACAACTTTTTTAATGGTTTCTCCATTCAATTCTCTATTTTGATGATACTAAACCTCATACCAGCAGACACCAATTATCTGCTTTGATTTTCATAACATATTTTATTTAGTTTCCCACTATCAGTTTGTCTTCTTTTCGTGCCTAGTGATATTAGTTTTCTTTTTGTGGTAGTAAAATATATTCTTCTTTTAAAATAGATGGATTTCTGTTTGAAACTAATAGCAGAGGTGAAGCATGACTATGCAGAACACATAGAGTGCACAAATGGGCTGACTTTTGGGAATCACTCAGAGGTGAGGAGATTGGCCCTTGGAGTTGGACCAAATCTGGTTCAAATTTCAGGTCCCCACACAGTGCAAAGACTGACAGAGCTCATGAGTGCCAGGAGCTCTGCAGTGTGGGGACTCGATTCTTAGCAGCGTCACACTTACATAAATGCACACCCACAATCGCCCACTCAGAAAGGTAACGTGACTCACTGAAGGGCACATAGCACAGCAGCTTGGCCCCAAGCCCAGTGTTTTTCCACAGGATCACAGGCCCTGCGGCCCACATTCAGAGGAACTGCCACATCATCTTTGGCCCCGCTCTGCCCTGCAGGCTGTCCAGGAGAGTGGACTGTTCCCTGGTGTTTTGGAAAGTGGGCATGAAGGCCTTTGAGTCTGGCCAACTTACTGTCTCCAAGAGAAGTGCTGAAGATAGCATTTTTTCCTAGAGCTTGGTGAACTTAGAGAAAGAAAGGAAACATTTTGGTTCATTAGTGAATGAATGAATGAATGAGTGAGTGAGTGAAGGGAAATGTGAAGTGAGTCTCCACCTTCCAAACCTCAGCTGCGCTATCCTGCCCACAGATCTAAACACTCCCACCAGCTACAAATTGACTTTCTGTGGCATCTTTCCCTTTCTGAGATCCACCTCAGGAGATCTGGCTTGGGCTGGCTTCCTCAGGCCTCTAGGATCTTGATCATCCTGTCCTGATCTGCACCAACACTGTTTTGATTTGTGTCCAGATGGCTCCCCCAAAGCCTCATGTAATTATAGGGTTTTTTCAGTGGTGGCTGAATCTAGACTGTGTGATTGATTTGTAGTGCAATGTCGGGATTAAGGGCATGGATATATTAAGGGTGGGTGATTGCTGAATCAGTCCACTGATTGGATTGGCACCACCTTAAGTCCTAATCCTAGTAGACTGGATACCGTATAAGGGACAGAAAGAGATTTGTTTTGTTCCCCCCACCAAGTTTTTGTTGCTTTTGCTGTCTTCTGCTGCCATGAACTGTTGACTCTCTGCCATGTGCCACCCTGCTTTGGAGACAGCTAATTAGGGACTGAAGCATACAGCTATGCTAAAGAAACCTTTCTGCTTTTTAACTTTGGTTTCAGGTATTTTGCTCAGCAACCAGAGAAATGTAAGAAAGACTGTAATGGTTGATACACTGTGTCAACTTGAAAAGTTTAGAAGTTTAGCTAAGTAACTCATCAGGGGTCCAGGGTCCTCACTTTTCAAAGATCCTTATCTTGTGCAAAAGGAGGGCATGGAGATGGTGTGAGTGCTACACCTGCCTTAGAGGGTGGTAGCCTGCTTACAATACAGGGGAGGAAAAGAGGCTTGCTCCCTTTTCCCTCTCTTGCTCTTGACGCTTTTGCTGTCTTCTGGAGCCTTGAAGTGCTGCCCCTGTGCCATGCCACCCTGCCTTGGAGCTAGTTGATTATGGACTGAAACCTCCACAAACTGTAAGCTAAATAAACGTTTCCTTCCTTAATTTTGGGCATCAGGTATTTTGTCTCAGCAGCAAGAGAAAAGTAACAAAGGCAGAATTAGGTACCAGAGAAGTGAGGTGACTGTACCTGATCGTACAGTTCAAGAGCCTTTGGGAATGGCTTGTGGGAAGAGTTTGAAAAGGCTCAGCAATGAAAAGGCTGAGCAAATTACCTGAAACCCAAAGTTAAAAAGCAGAAAGGCTTTCCAGCCTAGAGCTGGAACACGTTAGGCTGTTCTATATGGGAGATCCTGGTCAGAGTTCAGAATACCAGAAGGCTGATAGGAATCCTGCCAGTAAAGACCAGGCTTGGGAGGTTTCTGCTAGGATAAAGGAGTGCACTGGTTGTTGGAGTTCAGATAAATAGCTTTGCAGAAAGTTTGTTGCATTTTGCTCCTGTCTAGAGACTCTGCTTGAGACTGAATCAGATTTGTATTGAGAATCAAGAGCTAAGAGTTCAACAGAATAATTTAAAACATTGTGAGTTTAACTAAGTAACTTAGCAGGGGGCCAGGGTCTTCACTTTGTAAACATCCTCACCCTGTGGAAGAGGAGGGCATGGAGATGGTGTGATTGCTGCACCAGCCCCGGGGGTGGTAACTTGCTTACAATATAAGGGAGAAAAAGAGGCTTGCTTTCCTTTCTCCTCTTTAATCTTGCTGCTTTTGCTGTCTTCCGCAGCCTGGCAGTGTTACCCCTGTACCACGCCACTTTGTTTTGGAGTTAACTAGTTATGGACTGAGATCCACAGCTGTAAGCTAAATAAATATTTCCTTCCTTAATTTTGGCATCAAGTATTGTGACTCAGCAATGAGAGACTTTGCCTAAGACAGACACTAACCAGGAATCTGACATGTGTGAAGCACGTCATGAGGCCCAGAGAGTGTCGATGGTCTCCCATTTGCCTGGTGAAAGATAGGGCTCACATTTCTTGCTCTGCCCACACTGTCATACAACCCAAGGAACCTCAGAGGCAGTCTGCATTCCAGTCCCCACTATAGCTGTGAAATAGGGAAATTGTATCTCAATATTGATGGTGTTAAGAGTCCAGTGAGCCCTTCTTAGAAACTCAGTGATATCACAACTGCTCTGGGAAGGAGACATTACTTTGGCACTTATCCAAAACAGCATGCTGAGGCTTAGAGGAGTTAGTGGACACCCCAAATCTCACAGCTGCTCCAAGGTAGAACCAGGATTAAAACCTAGCACTGTGGCTTGGGATCCCAGCCTCTTAACATCAGGGGCTACATGGTATGGTGGGTCAGGAATGTGCTCACCTAGATGGTAAGAGGCAGAATGGGATTCAAACTAATACTATTTCTTCTATACAATTAATCACTTTCTACTTATGAGGACAAAATACCTGACACCTGCACTTTAAAGGAGGAGAGATTTGTTTGGTTCAGTTTCCTGTGGATTTAATCCAAAATTGGCTGGCTCCAAAGTAGAACAGTATGGCAGAAAAGTATGGTAGAAGAAAGATGCTCAACCTTTTGCATCCAGGATGCAGAGAGAGAAGGGAGGAGTGCAGGACAGAAATGTATCTTTCCAGGTCACTCAGCCAGTGATCCACCTTTAATTAGACCACACTTTCTCACAGTGCATTCGGCTGTGTCCCCATGATCCAATCATCTTTCAAGGCACCACCTCTGAGGACATGAGACTATTGGGGAACATTTTAGATCCAAATCATAACAACAATTATGAATCTCAAGGAATTTAGAGTGTTGTAATCCCAGAAACTACATTTCTGTTGAATTGGGCGAAAGAATCACAAAAGTACTATGGGGCCAAAAGAGAGGGTTGGGAGAAGGAAGAACGAAGGAAAAAGAGAATGACCATAGTTGATATGACTAGAGTTTACAGAGAAGGCAGCAGTGAAGCATGGCCTGGATTTGATGTGATAAGTGTGGAATAGCATCACAGAGGAAAGGCCAGTGTGGCAGAGTGTGGAACTGAGCAAGACAGTGTAGGGAAAAACCTGAGGAACAATCCAGATCATAATTTGCATGCCTCCTGAGTATGACAGTCTCAGCTGTCCCTGCAGACAGAGTGTCTGGTTGGTATTTATTGGACTCATTCTGTAAAAATCTTCCTTCTCATGTTGGAGTCTGGATTTCTCACTCCGGAACCACCTACATGTGAATCCCCAGACCTTTTGTCTTGCTTTCATGTTAAATATTTTGCTGGGAAGTCAAAGAGCAAGTAGAAATGGCAAGAATAGATGCTTGAACTTTCTCAGCCAAGAACACTTCCCTCCAAACACTGCTGTCTTTGCTGGATGCATGGTGGTAGGAAAGAACTCTAAGACTTGGGGCTGGTATCCTGAGGTCCTCTGAAGGGACAAATTCCTGCATGAAGGTGCACGTCAGCTTGGTGACCAGGTGTCTGCATTTGCTTTGTTGGGAAGGAACAGGATTCCCGTTTTTCATTTTTGGCACAGTGCCCCGTGGTGTCAGATCCTTTTTTTTTTTTTTTTTCTGATGCAAGGAACATTGTGACTTTCATATTTGCTTTTCTTTGGTGAAAGGACAAAGCTGAGGATTTTGCATTTTTTCTAACCCCTTTATAGGCATTTTAAGAATATTAAACAGTACTCTTTGTAGGGCTGGTTTGGTGATCTCCAGTTGTCCTCACACAAAGGACTTTTATCTAGAACATATAAAGAATTGAAAAAAATCAGAACTCACAAATTCAAAGACCCAATCCAGAAATGGGCAACTGAGATAAATACACACTTCTCAGATGAAAAAATATAAATAGCAAATAAATATATAAAAAATGTTTAACATCATTGGTTATTTGAGAGATGCAAATTAAAACTACACTGAGATTCCATCTCACCCCGGTAAGAATGGCTATCATCAAGAAATCAACCAATAACAAATGCTGGAGAGGCTGTGGGGGAAAAGGAACCCTTCTATGTACTTGTTGGGAGTGTAGACTGTTACAGCCATTCTGGAAATCAGTGTGGAGATTCCTCAAAAAACTAGGATTAGAGGTCCCATTCAACTCAGCTATTCCCCTTCTGAGTATTTTCCCAGAGGAATTAAAAACATCATAGCACAGCAATATATGTGTACCAATGTTTATAGCAGCGCAATTTGTAATAGCTAAATCTTGGAAACAGCCCATCAACCAAGGAATGGATCAAAAAAGATGTAATTTTATATGGTGGAGTACTACTCTACTATAAAGAGGGGTAAACTTGAGACATTTATGGGGAAATGGATGCAACTTAAGACCATCCTCATAAGTGAAATAAATCAGACCTGCATGTGTAAACATTGTTTTGTCTCCCTACTATAAGAAACTAAAAGGGTAAAGAAGATCCCCAATGCACAATCGATACTGTGAAATGAGAAGAAAATGCTCAAAACAAAAGAAACTGAGATGGGAGAAAGGAGAAAAGAAAGAAGAGAAAAAGTTATACTACTAACTATTATTAGTTCAATGAAAAGAATTTGATTACTTTTTCATGCCTATATCTTGTAATATAAGCAACTACTTTGAAGATAACCATATGCAATGAACTAACCATTGTTACTCTCCTACAATCTTGTTTTGAAATTTTGGACCTTGTTTTTATTGGTTTTTTATTAAAATGAAAAAAGAATATTAAACAAGTAAAGAGCTGGTGTTTCTACAGTGTACATAGGGCTTGAGCTTAATATAACTATTAGGAAGGACAAACATTATTAGCTGGTACCCAGCGTCACTAATCTCTCCACTGACAGTTGAATAAACAGACCCAAATTGGTTAGCAGGAGTCAGGGATGAGAATTTAGCAAGTGTAAAGTTTCCTTCCAGCACTTTACTCAGTTTGAGTGTCCGTGCATTATGCTGCCTCTCAGGTACCAAGTCTCCATCCTTTAAATTTTGTAGTACACACACTAGGCACAGTGGTGTACACCTATAATCCCAGCTACTTGGGAGGCAGAGGTAGGAGGGCCACAAGTTCAAGGCCTGACTGAGTATTTTAGTTAGATTCTATTCCAAAAAGGGTGAAATTTAAAAATCTTGGGGATATAGCTCAGTGACAGATGATTACCTAGCATGTGCAAGGCTCTGGGTTCAACTTCTACTTCTACCACATAAAATAGTAAAATTGGTGGCACATCACACTTTCATTTGGCATAATGGCAATCATGTAGTTAAGGGTCTACGAAATGTTAGCTGCAAAAGACAACAGGTGTTGACAAGGATGTGACGAGGAGTGCAGCTGTTATGGAAAGCTGGACAGAGGTTCCTAAAAAATTTTAAAATAAAACTATCACGTGACCCAGTAATTCCACTTCAGGTTATTTATTCTAGGAGAACTAGAATCAGGATATAAAAGAGACATCTGCACCCTTATGTTTATTCCAGGACTATTGATAAGGGCCAAGATACAGAAGCAACATAAATATTCATCAAGAGTCGAATGGAAAAAGAAAATATAGCATAGACATATGATATAATACTACTGAGCCCCAAAAAATAAGGACATTCTGCAACATTCAACAACACTGAAGAAGTCTGAAGATGTGCTAAGTGAAATTTCTCTCAGAAAGACAAATACTGCAGTGCTTCACTTATATATGATGTCTAAGGTAGTAAAACGTACAAAATCTAAGAGCAGAATGGTGATTCCCAGGGATTGAGAGGAGAGAGGATAGAGAATTACTGATCATAGGCATAAAACCCCTAGAATAAGTTCTAGAGAGCTGCTGTAAAACCCTATGCCCACAATCATCAACACTGTATTATATATTTAAAATTCTGTTCAGAGAGGAGAATTCATGTTGTGTTCTCGCTGTGATAAACTAAATTTAACAGAGTACAAAAATGTAATAGCACCATACAAAGTTAAAGTTATTTTGAGCATGTAAAAAAGGTGTGTTAGTTATTATTTTCGATGGCACTGCTATGGTTGCTACCACCTTTCTCTGCTGCACTGAGGCATTTGTCCCAGCGGCAGAGGCTCTTTGACGGGATACAAGGTGACAAGATGTGAAGAGGATGGAGCTTTTCACTGTTCTGAGGCTTGGGTCACCTTGGGTGAATTACATAATCACTTTTACTCCCTAGTACTTTAATAAAATAAAGCAGACAGCCATCATTATCTTTTACTCTAAACTACAGATCACTAGATAAAGTGAAAGCATGATGACCAATGTGGAAAAAAGAACAAAGAAACACAGCAAAATAAACTAGAGCAGCATGGATTAGAAGAATGTATTATAGGCACAGTGGAACTTTATGGAATGTCGATGTGTGCAAATAAGGGCAACCCACATGCACTGTAAAGTGAATTACTTTGGGAAGTATTGAAACGTTTTAGGAATATGGTTGTGAGGATCAGAGACAATTCAAGTAAAGCAAATGTGGGACACTCAGTAAATAATAAAATGGTCATTGCCATCACTGTCATTTTCTTCACTGTCATTTCCATCGTTAGCCAGGAAAATCCAAAGCTGTCTTTTGATGGTCCACTGATCATCAACAACCAAAAGATGGCCCAAATGGATGGGCCTCTGCTCCTTAGTCCTGCAGACCAGAAGACCTTCCTGAGGATGCCCACTAAGATGACAGATGGTCACCACCAACACGATCCTTCAAAATCTGAGAAGAGAGCAGACCTAGCCAGTCTTGTAGGGATCCAGGTGCCTTGCAGGCATGCTGGGCTAAGAGCTCTCTTGCCATTTAATACCTGGCACCCCCTCTCTACTTAAAAAAAAAAAGGAATTGACACAGCAATTGTCATGTTGATTACCACTGAGCAGCTGTGCCCCCAGCTCCAATCACAGTGACATCTGCTTGGAACGGGACATCTTGTTATTCAGTGTCCCTCCTCCGGCAGTTCAAGCGTGATGGCGCATACAAGAGACATTGAGCAGATATTTATTCAAACACCTAACATGAACTGAAAAGTTAATTTAATTGTGCTGAGCTTTTGCAAAATAGTCTCCATGCTGTCACCAGAATGACCTTCCTTCCATGTGGCTCTGATTTTGTCAAGCCCCAGCTTTAACCCTTTAATGGTAGCCTGTTATCTACACCATGAACTTTGGTTTCCTTGGTGAGGCATTTAAAGCCCTTGCTAATGTGGTTCTCACTGAGTCTGTTCTTTCTCCTGGTCACCCTGGCTTCACACTTAACATTCTATTTTCCACAGTACTACCTTCAGCTCCCTACACAGGGTTTGCTTGTTTCAATTTTAGTTCATACTTTTTCAAATATTGTTTCTACTGCTTGGACTGCCTGTCCATGTCGTGACTACTTGGTAAATGTATAATCATTTTTCAGGAGTCAGCTCATCTCTTTTGTAAAGCTTTCAAGGTTAATTATTTCCTTCCCCTGGAAACATGAATTTATGAGTTATGTTCATTAATACCAGATTATGATAGACAGTAATCAATTTGTTTACTTGCCTTTCTCCATGAGGTCATCTCCAGATGGGCATATATGAATTGTGACATCGACCAAATGAATAAAAATTTTATCATCTTTTATGAAAGGCCTACAAAGTGCCAAATTAGACATGCAGGTATAGTAGGCTGTATAATGATTGCAAAAATATCTACATACACCCTTGGAACATTTCAAGGTTACCTGGAAAGGAACTTTGCAGTTGTGTTTCCACTATGATTGTCAGAAAAGTCATCCAGGATTATGATACTCATGGATTTTAAGTGTGACAAGTGTCCCTATAAGAGGACATAGAAGGAGAGACTTAGGCAAGAAAATATGAATACTATGAACGTGGCTGGCTTTGCAGAATCAGGAAGGAGCTGTGAGCCCTGGGATCTGGCTGTAGAAGATGGAAAAGGCCCCCTGAGATCTCTGGGGGGAGTATGGCCTTCCCAACCCTTTGGGTTCAGTCCAGGAAACTGATGTCAGACTTGGCTTCCAGCAGTTCAGGGAATAAATTGGTGCTATTTGTAAGCCACTGGGTTTGTGGTCATTTGTTACACCAGCAATAGAAATCTAATACATCATGGATCATGTGCAATGAGACAAAAATGACAGATGATAATTATGGTGGGGAGGCGGGGAGTAAAATAGAGCAGTGTTCAAACTTCAGTATACTCCTGTGTCAGCAGAGAGCTTGTGAAAGACAGATTTGGATTTACTAGGTCTGGGGAAGAGTACAAGATTCTGCTCTCTTAGAACTCCCAGATGAGGACCACACAGCTTCTCCAAGGAGCAAGAAAAGAGAGCATGGGTGAAGGGGAGCTAAATTGACCAAAATGAAGCAGGGAAGGTACGGCTGTGTGCACGGAGTCTTAGAGACAAAATCTGTTCAGTAAGGGCTGGGGATTTAGCTCAGCGGCATAAGTGCCTGCCTTGCAAGCATGTGGTTGTGAGTTCAATCCCTGGTACTGATTTAAAAAAAAAATCTGTTCAGTGATGTGCCTGGGATGGGCTGGAGTCCCAGTGATGGTTCGTATCCCTTCTTGGTTAAGACTCTGGAGGCCTCTTTTTTATTGTGTGTGTTATTCCCAATTGTCCCTTTGGAAGCATGAGCAACCATTATGGGTCCAGGACCATGGACTCCAAACATGGAGGAGTATTTTTCCCTAAATTTCCACATACCCTTCCTCATGGATAACACATAAGCTAGTGCTATGGGATTTTGCAGAGTAGTGATTTCTGTTTTTCTGCAACATCTAGATTTCATCTAAACGGAGATTTTCAAATCCCTCAATGAAATACCTTTGTATAACTAGAAACAGAAATTGGATTTGCCAAACCCAGGTTGAGAAGGAAACAGCTTTGGCTGGTGCACTCTTCTAGGGAAAGTGAGTCAAAATGCTGAAGAAGCAGAGTCTTTTGCTGAGCATGAGGATTGAAAGGGTGAAGTAAAAAGCATTCTCGTGCTGTCAGTGTGTAAAGTATCAGAAAGAATATGAGCATGAGCTAGCAACTGATATCTTCTGAGAGTCCAGCCGAGAAGCCACAGAGGGGTATTCAGGAAATCCAAGGAGTGGGAAATGGGCCAAAAGGGAAGAAGATGCTCAGATCCACAACTGGATGGAACAGCCATGGCATCAGGAGACAAATGACACCCACAAGTGGGGCCATGTCCTCTATCCATCACCTGCTCAGTGGCCTCAGCAGGGCTCCTCATCTATGGCATGGGAATCATTGTATGGCGCTGAGTGGTAGTGAAGATCAGAACTAATCCATATGAAGCACCTGTCATTCTAAACTGTTGAGAGAATTATTGGTCCTCTCAGAGCTAAGGAGTCTGCCATTGGTCCTTATGGATTAAGGTGCTTATATCTTCAAGTGGAACTACATAAACTGAGATCCAAGTTTGCCAGAGTCCCTGTGCTATGGCCCGAATATGTTTCTCAAAAGTTCATGTGTGGAAACTTTAATCTGCAAAGTCATGTGAATGATATTTTGAAGTGAGGGGCCTTTGGGAAGTATTTAGGATTAAGTGAGGTTATATAGGAGGGTCCCTATGATAGCATTAGAGGCTTTAGAAGGAACAGGAGACCCACGGTAGCACTCTTGCTGAGTCTCACTGTACAGTGCCCTTCTGCAGTGGCAAGCAGAAACTCCGAAATAACACCCAGGATTTGGAGGCAAATACATTTATGTCAATGGGCACTGATTGAGATCATTCCCAGACTATCAAGACCCCATCACTGGTGGTCTAACGTTTTTATGAGATAAGCAAACAGGAAATACAGAGGCAGAACGGCTTGTCAATTGGGGATTGGTTTATGCAATGTACATCATAGTGAGCAGCCGTTTCTAAGAGACAGAAGCAACCGGAACTGGAACAGGAACTATTACCTGAGCAACTAAGGAAGTGAAGTGTACTGGTGGCAGGGGAAGGGGAGAGATGCAGAGAATAGGCTAGCACCATATTCTTGGGCTTTCTGATCCTTGAAGCATGAGTTAAATAAACCTCTATTCCATATAAATTATTCAGCCTATGGTATTCAATTATGGGGACAAGAAGCTGACTGAATCACCCTATGGCTTCTGAATGACCCAGTCCATTAAGTACTAGTAAACTTCCTTTGGTATTGATTGAGAAAGTATACTATAGAAAAAGCCTGAATTTTTCCTTAAGTATTAGAAATCATCAGAGGTTACAAGGAGAAAGAAAAAAATAAAGTTTAGGCAGAGAAGTTTTCATTTTATAGGTGACAACTTCTACTGTTGGCGGGTATTTTTAATACACTATATGGAAAGATCTTCTCTTTAGCTCCTGTTACACCCACTCCTCAGTCCACATAATGCAGGCTCCTATTTCAGTCCTTAATGCACTTTTCTTACCTGGGCAGCAGATAGCATAGAATTTTAGAGAGCTAATAGTGAGGAAGGACCATAGTAGTCCTGTAGGCAGTGGAGGGGCAGCACTGCAGATCCATTAAGAATTCAGGTTAAAAAAAAAATACAGGTTCAGTCTCAACTTTCCATGGAGTAGTGATGTAACCACCTCTGGGTTTAGTTTACCTTCTGGAAAACAGGGATGGAAATTACATCAGCCAATTCTTCGTGAGGGTTAAATACAAAAACGCTGAAAAAGCATTTAGGAGTACACACAGTGGACCTCTTCTATAAACGGCCAGATAGTAAATATTTTTAGGTTTCTAGGTCATAGATCTTTGTCCATGCAAAGCAGAAGCAACCAGATGCTATGTAAGGGAAAAGACAAGGCTGCTGTGACTTGATTTACGGCAGACAAGATTTGAGCCACAATTTGTATGTCTCTGCTTTAGAACAATACTAGCCTGCCCTCAAAAACTGTGGTAGTAATTATGAACTTATATTATTGTTGTAAAGCATTGTAATTATGATCTTATATTACTGTTGTAAAGCATAACCTAATCTTTATTCTTAAAGCTAAAAATTTCTCAAAAGTTGAGGCTGTTACTATATTTTTTTAATCCTCCTTGGGGGGAATTGTTTTCATGACAGTATCAGTGGAGAGAGGGCGGATTCTTTTTTTTTTTTTTTTTCTTTTGGTCTTTAAACCTGCCAACAGAATTTTATAATGCGAATATTATTGGTATTGCTTTTTTATAACTTTAGTTCTTTGAAGATTTAATTTTTATTGATCTAACTTTAGAGAGGTAGAGGATAATCTGAGAGAGAAATCACACACAGCATGGTTCATTTCTCATTAACTCAGCCAAAATCAGCAGTAGAGCAGGAGAAGGGAAATTGTATATGGGAACAATTAATTGCAAAATGTGAGTAGATCAAGATAAGATAATTTAATTGTTTAGTTTTAGTTATCCCTGAGGTCTGAATACTTATAGCCAAGAGGATTTATTTGATGAGTTTAGCCCAAGAACCACAACTTTATTTTCCCTCTACTAGCCAAGCATAAGCGTCAGTTTAATAGTGCTGAATGCCTTGCAAACAGCGATGAGCTCGTGTTCCAAGTGAAAAAGTCCATTGTGCGTTTATCTCCTGATGTGTTATTAGATAGAAGCCAAAATTAATGAATTTTGTCAGGTTGCATCTAGCAGAGGCAGGAAAGACAGCATTCTTTAACAGTCAATTTTCTTTCTGTCATTTGCTTATTGTTTGGTTTTGTCTTGTGCATAATGTCACTTTTGGGCGTCTTCTGAATTTAGTACAGCCTAGAATTTTTAGGGCTAAACAACGTTGCGTTTCTCTGCCTCCATTAAAATGTCTAAGTCTTCTTCCCAGTCTGGAAAAGAGATACTGGGTTCCATGACAAGAACCTCAGAAGGAGTGACTGTGAGAAGTCAAAGACAAGGTGTAAACACGTTTGAGCTCGGCATTTCTTTGTAATTTCTGTGTAAGTAGGAATGGAATGCATTCAGATCCTTGTATTCCTGGGTTTTGTATCTGTCAATTCAACAGAGGTTTAAAAGTATTTTAAAAATAACTGTGCCCATGTTGAATGTGTAGACTTTTTTCTTGTTATTTGTCTGCATTTACTACAGCATAACAGCTATTAACAGAGTGTTTGCATTGTATTAAGTAACATAAGTAATCTAGTAGAAAGGATAAAGGAAGATGGCACATAGGTTATATACAAATATACTGGGTGTTTTATAGAAGGGACCTGAGCATGTGTGGATGTGGGATCTACAGGGGAAGGGGTGACTCATGGTATCAATCCTTCAAAGACAATGACATAGGTTCTGTAAGAACAGTCCTTACCTGAATAGCTTGTGTTCTTGGGCAAGCATGGAACATCACTGAACCTCCTTACACTGCTCACTAGGGCAGATTGTTCTGTCTTTTACGTGGGATGACAAAGACGAGTACATGAGAAGCAGAGCGAAAACACTGTGTAAATAAACGATTGTTCATTTCATGTGTTCTTTGATTCCTTTTAGACCCAACCATTACCAGTAGGAGTGAGTGAAAGAGGAAGCCATGAGGAAAGAATTGCCTGATTGATGTGGGCGGAGAAAGAAGGTTTTAAAAAATCTGTGTGTCCCATGAAATCATGAAATTACCCATCCCTAGATGGGTTTTGTATTAACTATTTGCAGAGTAAGAGGCAAGTGCCTTGGGCATATGAGAGTTCAGAATATTTTTTGGTTATATTTTTTCCAAATAATTACCCATATCTAGATGTAATTTAAACCTACATCTTCAAGTCAGGATGCATGCATTTACTGAGAGGACTTGAAATTTTCCCTAATTCTAATTTTCTTCCCTTGCTGGTGAGTAAGTCTTAGGCAATGGTCTAGAATTTTTAGAGCTAAATAGCATTGCACTTCCTCACATCAAAATTGTGACTTGTGAGCAGCAAGAAGTCTTAGCTCTGTGCAGGTAATTCTGAGGCTATACTCAGGAACCGCTAAAGTGGCTGGAGAAATAGCAGCCACCACAGTCTGCTTGGAGCCATGATCTCCTTTTTACTCTCAGGATCTTCCAATTGTCTCAGCTCTTTGTTCTAGACTTTGTTCCTTCCAGGCTGGCTTTCTTCTAGCACCCCTGTGGTTCCCCTAGCAACTTGTTTGTAGTGAGGTCTACATCAAGTCTCACACCCGTGTGTGTTGCTGGCTCCCATTGCTGGCCAGGTTCAGCCAGGGATTCCTTTCCCAGAACGTGGCTCAGCCCCCAGGCACAGTGGCTGATCCCAAACCAGGAGGAGCAGTGACGGCTCAAACATTTCCCTTGCATTGAGGAAATCTACTTCTCAGATGCTTCCTACAAGGCTGTTTTGTGCTTCATATTTGTGCATCCAATTCAGTAAGAGAGAGGGGGTGATATGTGGCCCTGCCAGGATTGGTGGAGGGTGTGGAAGACAGGGAGGATGGTCTCAAAGCCATGGATATTCTGCTAGGATGTTACCGGGGCAGATAATCCTGTGCATGCCTAAGATGTACCCAAGATTTACTTTATGTGTTTACCCTTTATCTGAGTTCAGTTGCTGAAAATTCCAGTTTCAGAAATGGAATTCTTATTTCCTGCCTTTATAAATGAAAGGATTAAGATTTTTATCTTTAATTTAAAAACTCTCTCCATGTGCTCAAGCATTCCAGTTCATGGCCCTTCCAAAAATTTTTTAAAAATTGTTTTCTACCAAAGAACAGTAATGCATACTTGTTTTAGAAAAATCTGGAAACAAAAAGGAAAAAGTCCACCCAAACCCAAAGAACATAAAAGTTATCCTTTCTCCAAGATGATAATTTTTAGCACCTTGATGAATACCTTTCCAAAATCAGAAGTATGATAAAATTATTTGACAAAAATGAAAACATAAATATTTTTCTGTAACTTCTTGTAGTTTATTTAAATATTTCACAAGTTGTTTAGTGTCTATGTTGTCCCCAATTTTTCCTAACATCTATATAAATGTTAGGGCTGGGTTAAAATACAGCTGGACTAATTAGCTGAGTGTAAGTTAGACATTTTTAATAAAGGAAAAAAGAACTTTAACAATTATAAGACATAATGGAAGATGCAAAAAATGATTGTAAAATTAGCTCACGTTAGAGAAAATTATTGAGTAAAAATAAAAAGAGTAATTCCTGGGAGTTTTTTTAACCTAATCATTGCTGTGATATATTATTGTATTGACGGATTTCTTTGTGGAAAAATGACTTTGCTCATCTTGTTTTCAAAAAATTAGTTCATACCTCCATTTGAGCATTATTGATTGATTTCCTAACAGAAAATAAACTATTGTAAAAATCTGAACACTGATAGAGCTTGTGTTTTAGTGTGAGAGAAAAAACAAGTAAATGAGTGCACAAAAATATTAGCTATGGAAGTGGACTGCAGAAAATTAAAACAGAAATGTGTAATAGAGCAGGTAAGATTCTCCCATGGGACAGGTATACTGAGAGTGGTAAAACTGATACCAATCGTGCAAAGACCGGGGGTGAGGTCTGTCCTGGAGAGAGGGGATAGTGTGCACAAAAGCACTCTGCAGAGCCAGGAGTAGTGAGTGGCACCGGCCTGTAATCTCAGTGCTCTGGGAGGCTGAGGCAGGAGGATCACAAGTTCGAGGTCAGCCTGGGCAACTTAGTGAGTCGCTGTCTCAAAATAAAACATAAAAATATGGGTGGGGATGCAGCTCAGCACAGAAGCCCTGGGTCCAGTGCCCAGAGTGGGGTGGGGATAGGGTGCTCTGGAGGGAATGAGCTTGTGCTGCTTCAGGAGCAGGAGGAAGGTCATGTTTAAGGAAGCTCCCAGGCCCAGGGTGCAGAGTTGGAGGTGAATATTTTGCAGGAAGGTGAGCCCTGTGTGACACGGGTGGAAGGCTCTGGACTGTTTCAGCTAAGTGGTGACAGGATACTACTCAGGTCATTCAAGAGCTCACACTGGGTGTGGAGGGGAGAATGGAGTGGCAGGGGAAGTATAAGCATGAGGGGAGATGGCTGCAGGTCCAGGGTGGCAGGTGACGGAGGCCGGGCCAGATACCCCCAGGGGCAGTGGAGGAACAGCTGTGTTTGGTCAGGACATGGAGGTTGGGTGGACACCTACTTACGTGGAGTGTGAGTCAGAGATGGGCAAGGCCAGAACGTGGCTAATGAATGTTCATGGAGCTACTATGAAGAACGGCTATTCCATCTGGTGGACATTTGGGGTCTAATAGAATAGCAACATGTTTTCTGAAAACAACAATACTTTCTGCTTAGTAAGTACCTGCCATACACTTCATACTGGTCTCTCTCTCTCACTCGCTCGCTCACTCTTTTTTGTACAGGGAGAACATAAAGGTGAGCACTGAATAAAACTCAGTCCTTTTTACTTCACTTTCTAAATTGCCAAATAACCTATGTTTTCCATATGGCTTTTGCCCCATGAGAATTGCATCACCAAGGAAACAGATTAAGCATAAGCACTGCCGCTAAATCCTATTAAACGTGCAATAATTCAAACAAAACACACAAAGCCAAACAGCACTTGGGTCTGGATTATTGGCTTTCAAATGTCCCTTTCCAAATGCCCAGCTATACACTTAATAAGGTTCAGCATTTAGATACCTGAATAATTCTACCCAGCGTTCTGGACTTGTACATTCCTGCCCCCAAATCCCTGCTCCGAATAACAGAATTTTTAATCAACTTCCCCAAATGGTATTTTCACATAATAAACTCTCTGCACGTGGCCAGCTTAAAACAGTAGGGGGAAAAAGTGTTTCCTTTCTTTTCCTGGGTAAAACATTAAGTAAAATTGCTTGCATGTATGTGTGTGTGTATGTATATTCAAACATAACTGGAGAAAGTCCAGAATGAAAGATTTCCCAAGCAGAAGAAATTTAGAGAGCAAATAGTTCAATTCTACTTTATACATAAACAACCTGAAGTTTAGCAAGATTGATTTATTCTCAAAGGTCACACAGCTTATTAATGAACAATACCAGGGGCAACACCTGCTCTCTCTGGCCAGTGACCCAGTGTTGTTTTTCTTTGTCTCAAGGTTCTTCCTGTTACCATTCTAAAAGCCACTCTTGCTGCTGCCTTCAGTATAAATTATTCTCTTCCTGTTCTCTCGCAATACACCCTTTGTATCCCTGTTTCCCACCCCGTCCCCCATTGCCTTTGGCCTATCTTCCTCCTGCCCACTTCTCAAATGCTCCAGAATCCCTCTTCCGGTGCAGCTAATTATGCCAATCTCCACAGGTAATCTTGTCACTCATCCCTATTACCGTTCTTTAGGGTCATCTATCTCCTTGCAAGATCAGTGCATTTAAAACATTAAATTGTGTTTTGCACAAATATGTTTTCTAATCCAGTGCCCATGGGTTTCATTATAAGACTCACTTGACCCTTCTCATTTCATTAAAAAATACCCAGTGAAGTGAGAAAAAATGTAATTGGAACCAGTGTAGCACAAACAAATGCTTATTTGGAAAAAGTCACCCTTAAAGCTTGTGGGCTGCAGAAAGTGAGTCCTAGAAGCACTGAGATGCAAAGAGTCAAACAGATGCAACCCTCCTTCAGAAGCAATGAGTGTCATTTTAGTAACAGGACTGTCACTTCAGTAACAGCAGGGAAACTTGTTTCTGGAACCTGATTTGGGCAAAAAGGGACTGGACTTTTTAAGAATAAGAAAACTCAGAATTCAAATTTAAGTTCTGCTTCTTCCTGCTGTAATGTTGTTCACCTTAGCAGTCTGATGTCTCCAAGTGAAAGTCGCTAAATAAATTACATAAAAGCACCTTAAGAAAAACAAGGAGAAACCATTTCTGTCCTGAATTTGGGTTGACACTAAGAAAAATGAGAAGAAAAAAGCCTCAAGGTACAGAATGCAGAACTAAAAGTCGCTGAAGCTAGAAACTGAACCAATGGTAATGAGAAGAAATGTAAGCCCTTGTGGATGTGAATAAATCTCCAGCAGGACAGTGAGGGTGACACTGGAATTACTGGGATGATTTAAATGAAGTTCACCTAGATCAGAATGGGGATGAGCCCCAAACTTATGCCAGATGCATTAGTTAGCTTTCTATCCCTGTGACAAAATACCTGAGGAAAGAAACTTAAAGCAGAAATGGTTTGTGGTTCCAGTGCATGGCCATTTGGCTGGTTTGCTTTGTGTCGGTGGCTACAAAGTATACTGTCCCAGCCGAAATCTAGGATGGAGAAATACTGCTCATCTCATAGTGGCTGGGAAGCAAAAAAGGAGAGCGAGCAAGGAGCCTGGGTCCCATTATACCCTTCACAGACCTCCTTCCAGGAGGCTTCACCCCCTCCAACAGGGCCACCAGTTGGGGCCACGCCTCTCACATGTGAGGTTTGGGGAGGTTTCTGCTCCAGCACCACACTGTAACATTGAGAACTGGTATTAGAGGGATGAAGAGGATCTAGTTCTTGTTTTCTAGTAGCTCATAGTACATTAAGACACATACTTATGTCCACTCCGGGCTGGGCACACAGTAAATGGGGTGGGAGGGACTTACAACAAGATTTGGTCAACTCAAGTTGACCTTTGCAAGGTAGTCTGCTGGGAAGACACTGAGTTTTTCTTAGTCCATTGCCTTCCCAGCTAATCAAATTTGCTATTTAATTAGAAGTAGCTACTTCTTACTTGTTTGCATTTTTGACCTTTAACAGATATCCACTGATAGCTGTTATTCACTAAGTGTTGCGTTAAGTGCGTAGAGTACAGTGAGGGACCAAAATTGAGACATGATCCTGTCAGGATGGAGTTTGGAATCTGGAGGTGTAGAGGGGCATCCATCAAAGAATCAAAAGATTATCAGATTGTGCATATTGTGCAGTATATGAAAGCGACATCCATAGTATCAAGGGATCTTATAACTAGGGGACCTGGTTTAATTAAGGTGCCGTTGGAAGCTTCTCAGAAAGGTAAGAGTTAATGAGTGGAAGGAAAAAGTGAAATTGTTCCAGATTAAGGGGTCCATTTGTTTAAGAGTCCTGTGGCATCCGTGAACTAAACCAAAGCCAGGGCTGGAGGAGAAGATGAGCAGGAAGTGATCATATGGGATAGCACATGACTGGAAAAGCAGACAGGCGCCAGAACACAGGCTTTGTAAACTCCAAAAGTCTTTCTCATTAAAAAAAAAATGAAAATCCAGTTATCTCAAACAAAAATAGGATCATATGTAAATGTTGAAAAAATAACTAGTGTTGTACAGGCAAGATGGTTCACAGAACTTAGTACATAGAGGTGTTGCAGCCATTCATAATGGATCAACTAAGTTTATGTTAGTCATGACGGCATGAGCCAGTTGTGGCAGATATTCCAAAGGTAAAGTCAGTAGGGTTTGGTTATAGATTAGATAGAGCAGTGCCACTGTTTGGGTTTACTCTGAAACAAACCCCAGCCCAAGCAAGACTCAAGCAGTGTGTTTGGAATATATAGGGTACACTGATATGGGAATAGGGAAATCAGACAAGGCAGGAAAATCAGACAATCCAAAGGGTAATTAAGCCACTGTGACAGCAAGAAATGAGCTGAGTTCAATTCTAGGGGGATATAGCTTGGAATTATCCCACCAAGAGCTGAAGGAACTGAGCTATTGAAATGCCAAGCCCCAACTTGTTGGTTGATATGGGAGCATTAATTCCCAGCATATCATACTTCCTGCTATGGCTTTGAAACAGACTTCAGGATTGGTGATGCAAACATTGGCTGTTGGAATTGGTCTAGAGCTCGATGCAAAGATAGAGACCTAGGGCTGTGGGTGGCATAATGGCTGTGTCTGTATAAGGAAGAAAGGCCACAGCAGGCAATGTCAAGGACAAGTCAGGTTTTGGGGTTGAACCACCAAGATAAGAAACACTGGAAAATACTGCATATAATCACTGCCAGACCAGGAGGACACTAATGAAGTACAGTTCTGCCCGCAAGGAAATTGCATTCTTGAAACTAAGCTCATCAGTAAGCAAACCCAAAGATATATCAACAAAAGGATGCGTCCAGCATGGAAACGTCGGAGAACAGGAAGAACTGGTATGAATGTGTTTGTGTGTGCGTGTACAATGATTTTGGTTCTAAGAAAGGTAACCACTTTTTCTCTAATGTCTTGCCAAAGCTGAGTCATTTGGAGCAGCACTGATTAGTGGTACCTTGGTTCACGAATCTAATTTGTTCTCTGATTTTGAAAAAGATGACCACATCTGTGTTTGCCAGAGAAAGATGGCTGTGGTGGTGTTTGCTAACCAAACCAAAATTTTACCCTATGCTTCTGTTTGTCTCTTTGTTCTCCTCCCTCACTGTCGATGAGCTTTCCCTGCAGAAACCTGCAGAATCCCATAATCCTCCCTTCCATAGAGCAGACGGATTCTGGTGCCACTTGGTCCTAATCTGAAGAGGATTTTGAGGATGTAAATCTGATTACTTGAGTTTAGAATGCCAATCCTTGGCCAGGCAACAGTGAGCTGGCTCCATAGAATCCTGAGACACAGGGAAAGCTGTTTCTCCAAAGGGAGAGCTGTTTTGGAAGGGCTGTGCACTTTCCTAGGGCTGTCCTAGCAATTTGCCATAAACTCAGTGGCTTAAACTAATAAGAATTTATTGTCTCACTGTTCTGGAGGCCAGAAACCAGTAATGAAGGCATAGGTGGGGCTACACTCCTCCAGATGCTCTAGGGAAGGCTCCTGTCACCCCTCCTCCAGCCTCTGGTGGCTCCTGTTGTTGGTGGCTTACAGTGCATCACTGTTATCGCTGCCTGTGCTGCCTGTCTTCACATGGCCCTCCCAATGTCTCTGTGTCTCAATCTCCTCCTTTCTTTATTTCTTTTCTTTCTTTTTTGCATGACCTCGCACTTGCCAGGCAGGCGCTTATGCCACTGAGCTAAACCCCTGGCTCTCTCTCTCCTTTCATTCAGAAAGATGCCAGTCATTGAATTCAGTGTCCACCTTCAATCCAGGATCATCTAATCTCAAAATCCTTAGCTGTGTCTACAAGACCCTATTTCCACCTAAGTTTACAATCACAAGTACTGAGGTTAGGATTTCAATGTATTGTTTGGGGGCCATTGTTCAATCCATCAAAAGATGGATTGATGAGTGTTTGTAACAGGTTAAGAGTTCTAGCAGAATGCTTTCACTGTCTTCAATCTATCTTTTAGCTGGATATTAGGGCATACCGATTTATAGCTAGAAAAAAATATATAGGTAACTTCTCAGGATGTGCTTTGGGGTCCACAATATGGACATGATTTACAAAAGAAATGTAAGGCCAGTGAAGGAAATGAAATGAGCCCTGAGTAAACAAACACATGTGAGTTCACTTAGTAGAAGAAAATAATCAGAAGGAGAACTTAAAAGTTTCACACTGACCATAAGTGAAAAGAAAAAGGACTGGGAAATGCCATTGACAGCCATGATCAAGTAGAGAATAAATGTTTCAAGACATAAAATGATAAAGGAAGAAAGGAAGAGTCAAGGAAATATCAAATCAAGTCTACACTTTTAAAATAAAAATTTATAGATGAGTATAAGTTTCTTAGAAAAAGAACTTCAAGCTGCTTTAGGAGACATTTCTTACCTTTCCAGTTGTGTCTAGTGGAATTACTCACATGGCAACTACTGCTCTGAGCAAAGACACATTTCCACCAATTACTGACCAACCAGTGTTTACTCTCTGACTTCTTGGGCTCACTCCAAAATATTTGCCAGGCATGTACTACTATCTTCTGGCATAGTTCAAAATCTCTAGAAAAATATGATAGATGAGGTTAACTATTCAAGAAAGATTGAACAACTCACAGATGACGGGTCACCAATTTAGGAGCTATCTTAGGGTCAGCTGTTGATCCCTGGTCTATTTGCTCATGGCCAGATAACTAGGTGGTCTCATGGTGTGCTCATCTATCCCTTCCAAGATTAGGGCTGGAATTAGCATGAATTAGCTGGAATTGGCATGAAGATCTTACACATGTATTAAGTATATATAAAAATCAGTGCAATGAAGTAGAGTCTGTGCTATAAACTTGAGGGTGGGGGTGGGCAAATGTGCCTGTATAGATTGGCCTGCAGAATCTGAGCCATGGTGGACAATGAGACGGTACGGGGGTGGGGGAAGGGTACTGACTGTGGATGGGGGGACAATGAGGAGTTCTAGACTGACTATACATTAGGGCCCTGAGTATGCCACAGCAAAACAACTGGACTGGGCAATGATCAGTCCAGCGACTTCATCAAATTTTTGTGTTGTTCTCAAGAAACCAACTGGGAATGAAAAAAATGAAAAAAACAGCTGGAATTATACTTAAATCATCTTGTCTAAGCACTGGAGGAATGTTTTCTTACCTTAGTTCTTTAACTGGAAATCTGGTGCCATGAATGAATTGTTAAGTTAGCAAGTATGTCAGCACTTTCTTTTATTAATTAGTATGTTCTATTTTAATTAAAATCATTCTAGCTAATTACTCACTTCCCTATGTGCGCTGCCAGCCAGATAAGCTGGGGGACATGATTAAGGCAAAAATAAACTCTGTACTCGCTCTACTTTATTAACTGCATTGCTTCCACACGTGGCGATTTGAGAGAAATACAAATTTTACCTTCCATTCTTGCTTCATCTTGAGGTAAGTGGGTACAGTAGTAAAGTACAGGCTCTGCGACTGCTAAGAGGTGGGTACAGATGTTGGCTCTGCCATTTACATACTGTGTGGTCACAAATACTGTCATGACATACATTACTAAAAGGAAAGGAGGAACTAAGTATCCACCATCCCAAACTGTCCACCAGTGTTACCCAGATTATAGACTTCAGCCTGCTCTAATACTTGTGCACAATATCTGACCTTCTGGTTTTCCTCTGTAAGAACAGGAATCCTAACAGTGCTCACTACAGAGAATGGGTGTGAGAGTTAAATGAAATAAGCAAAATGAAGAACTGGGCGTATGATCGGTGCTTAATAAATGTAGTCCTTGCCAACAAGGCCACTGTCCTACTCTTCTGGGCAGCATCTCCTTACCCACTAGGCTTGGCTCAATTCACTACTTCTGCACGATGTTGTCCCTGAGTTCCAAATCTGAGTGTCTTTCTTATCTTTGGAGGGTTCTCCCTACCCTATGACTGCAATTATTTGAATCTTTTATTTACCTGTGTACCTAATAGGGACACATTCCATTGGGGAGCAATTGTGGTTAACATTGAAATAAAAATAGTATTTTTCTTTCATTGTAGATAGACTATGTTTTCAAGTGGCAACCAAATTAGTAAGACACAAATACCTATTCAGTTGCTTGGACCTCACTGTATCATAAGCAAAATTGTAGGCATCTTGTTTGATCTATATATTCCTTAGAAGATTACTGAGATACAAAGAGCTGTGTGAACTCATAAAAGTTCTGGGACCACTAGTATAGAAAACTGATGAAGCTTTGGACAAGAGAAATAGCAATATTTATTATCATCACTGGGATATAATGCTATCATTAAACTACTATTATAATTAAAAGTTAACAGGAAATTTGGGCACTTACCATTTCCTTGGTACTGAGCATTCTGAAGGGCTTTAAGTAGAAGGATCACACAAAATCAACTCATTGCATCTCCTGAAAGCCCTAAGACAGGAAGTTTATCGCTACAGAGAATGGGTACCTTGCTGCGTCACTGAGTGGGTGACACTAGAGCTCAGTACCCAGATTTCAGATGCATGGCCCTTAACCACTTTGTTACCAATGCTGAGGCTGCTGAGGAGCGAGAGCTGAGCTGTCTGGCTGGGAGACTGCACCTGCAGAGAGGGGAACTGGGGAGTACATGATGTGAGTGGTCAGAGCCGCCCTGCTGACCCTTGCCCTTGAATGTAATTGCAAGTTGCTGGAAACTTTCCAGTGACCCAAGATTGGCTGATGCCGTCTTCTCCAAGGACTTGAGGACTGAGGCAGAGTTCCTGTTGCTTTTCCTTCCCATCAGTCAGTCAGGTCTAACAGATGGTTTTTGTTACAGTCATGGCAGCAGGTTCACAGGCTTTTGGTTTTGAGGTAGTTAGCTGCACTGTTCCCCACTGCCGTCTTCCCTGAGGCTGATTTGTTCAGTGGGTTTGTAGAATCCCTGATACCTGTACCTTGCCAATAACCTCCCTTTTATTTAATCCAGATTTTATATTTAATTAGAGCCTTGAACATAGATACCATAAATTACACTACTAAAAGAAAGGGGGCGGTGGTAATGTCTTCCTCACTGAGTACCCTGAACCCTAAATTGGGTGTTCATGAGTATTGCTCAGATTTTAGACTTCAGCTGAGTCAACTCCTCTCAGAAACCAGGCAAGTCTGTGCCATTTGCATAAACAAACATGTTGTCCGGAAAGACCACTTTCTCTACTGACAGAGGTCAGCCTTCTACTCAGCAATTATACTGCTGTCAGATTGTAAATACACATTTGCAAATGTTTCTGTAATTGTTCAGAAACAGTTTAGGCCAGCTCATGCAGGACTAGTTACAGAATGCTAATGGGGACACTTACCAACATCTGTTTTCATGGTAGGAACCAGATTTGCGCCATTTAAACATTTATGGGTCTAAAGCAGCAGATTGGGTAGTTGCCTCTGCCAAAGTCCAGAAAATAAAGTCTCTGCAGCAAAGGTCACTTACATGGCAGACTGATGGGTTTCATATTGGCAATGAATGTTCAGCCATAGCAAAGTCTTATTAAAAAATGGTTTGGGTTTCTAAAAATCCAGTAACACTCAGTAAGATGTGACATTGCCATCACAGAGATACACTGATGTTGCTTTCTTTACAGACCTCTCTGACCACGTGCAGCATGGTTAATGTCATAATTAAAGAAATCCGTGCTGACTCTATGGAGATACCCACGTAAGTGGTAGATCTCAAGCCAGGTGCATGTTTATATTTTTCACTTTCAGTTTTGGGCTTGCATTTGTATTAGTTTTTACCTCAATTTTAACTGCTTTGGTTGATGCTTGCTACCTGCCAAGGGCATCATGCATATATCACAAACCCTGCATGGTAAAAGCCAGAGTTGGGATGCCAGATTCTAACTGTCTGTAACATCTTGAGCTTGTGTGAATTTCCATCTAACCATTTTCAAGTTTCATGATACATTATGTAGGGTAACAGCAATATTGCAACTAAGGGACTCTACATTACAGGGGCATGGAGAGATGACAGTTACACTCTCCCCCCCTGTAACCAGCCCCAAAGAACAGCCCAGGTTGGAGGACTGCTTTGCTCCACAGAGGATTCAGAGATCCAAGCTCTGACCATCTTTTGGTTCTTTCATTCCTCCAGGAATTGTTCTCATCCATATGGCCCAGCATAGAAACACACAAGTAGCATTGTGTAGCTAATAAAAAGACTAAGAAAGACTCAGATTCCAAGGCTGGTGACTCACCTCTTCAACTGAAGCTGACGGTCACCTTCACTGTACCACACTGGCTAAAACCACATCCCAGAGGCCCACTTAATGGAAAGGTCCTACTGCCATGGAGGGTAGGTTTGGACAGATGGCTAGAAGCTTCTGTCACATGGAACAACAGACAAACAAGATAAATGCCACAGGGTCATAATATATAACAATTTTATTAAGTGCCTATTATGTGCCAGATACTTTTTCTTAAATGTGTAAGAAAAATTTTAACATACTGTGGGTAACATTAGACAACACTATTAATGTATTTTCCTCCCTTTGTTGTTCTTTCGAATAATACAAAGTAACAGGGAAAAAAGGCCAGTTTTGTACTTTCAGAGATCAGGAAAAACATTCACACCTGTCAAGTTTCAATAGCAGCAAGCATTGTTGTTCAGGGCGTACTCACATACAGAATCCTCCTGGATGGATTTTTGGATTTGATTCTCATAAATCATAACTTGCTTATAGCATGGTAAAGAAATAGGTGTTTCTCACAAGATGATATTAGATCATTGAGATTAAATTGAACCTCAAAGGTGGGTTTCTGTTCCAAAATAATCAAGGCAACCAGTATAGCAAATCGTGAGGTTATTCCCCGGATTAAATAAGTCACACCATCTTCGGGGCGTGTGTACTCGAAGCAGTGCATGAGGAAAGAATGGCCAGATTGAGTGAAGTGATAAGAGGAGTAAACACGTGGATATAGAAAATAGTCCAGAGGCACAAGGAACACATCCTTAACTTCATCAGGATTCGGCTGGGCCTGAAAGTTGTGGTCTATAAAACCCACCACTGGGGTAATCAGGCTTTTTTTCTAAAAAGCAGAAAACAAAACACAAGAATTAAGAAGCGTAGTGACATTGTTTCAAGTGTTAGAATCTTGCCAGTTCTCTGTAAGATAAGGTGACAAACCAAATTGGTCCATTACAGAAGATAGGGAGTAAAGGAGGAAGGATCTGTTTCCAGAGCAATCTTGTATTCCCCATGTAACAGGGTAGTACCTGTCTCACATGAGGTGGTTGCCAGCAGATGGCTCAGAATGATGATCTGCTGTGAGCAAAGACATGCATTTGGAGTAACTATGTGGTAATATTGTAGAAACAGAACCCTTTTGGGCTAGGAATTGCAATTTTATAAGTGCATTTGTATCACAAATTCTTCCAAATAGAAAAAGCTACTTGTGCAGGGTGGAAGCATTATTTGCAGCAGTCCAAACTAAACTTGTCACAGTCTAACTGGTGGGTATTTACAGTAGACAAATTATGGTTATAACCATATATGAGAATACCATGCAATCCTTAAAAACATGCAGTAGAGACCTGTGCCTCTTTGTAAAGACAAAGATGTGCTTCTTATAAAACAGAAAGGTGGGCCAGGGATTTAGCTCAGTGGCTTAAGTGCCTACCTGGCAAGCGCAAGGTCGTGAGTTCAATCCCCGGTACCAAAAGAAAAAAAATAAATAAAAATAAAACAGAAAGGTGACATAACAGTAGTTATGACATATTTCCACTTGTGGTAAATATATATATATATATTTATATAAATATACAAAAAATTATATGCCTTATATACATATAATTTCATATAAACTATTTTTCATAAAATATGCATTTCTAAGGGGGAAATTTCCATTTACAACCACAAAGACTTGTGAATAATTTGGGGTTCTGTTAGGTAACAGACCCTTTTGTTCTACTGGGAGTCTCCAGAGAGAGGCCTGGGCTGACTGAGCCAAAGTCACTGCTGAGTGACAGCGAGAGGAGGGCAACCTCCAATGAGAAACTGGGACAAATTTTGAGTTCCTGGGCCTCCCTGGAAAGAAGGTGGACAGAACCACAGGCAGGTGCTCGCTCGTGAGGTGCAGACCTAGAGGAGCTGAAGGCCATTTTCTGAGGAAGAACAGTTCTGCTGAGGTCACCATAAGAACAGCGACAGCTCTGAATGTTAACTGTGTTAATGATAAAGTTGCCACATGCACTGGGAAAGGACAATGAGAACACACACATCAGACATCCTTAGGGCAGGAAATCTGAGGTTATAAGTCACTGGATGTCCTCATGCCAGGCCTAGCATGGGGTAAACAGTCTCTGAGGTCACACAGTTCCCCAGGGTGGGGCAGGTGGGGTCAGAGTTGGCTCAGGAGGCTTCATGTAGGAGGTGGGGGAAGAGCCAACAGCACCTCCCCCAGCTGTGACACCCCAGAACAGCTCCAGACATCACCAAATGTTCCCTGGAGAGTAAACTGATGCTGGGCTAAGAAACACTGCATTAGATTATGTGTGTTAGTGATCAACGATTGGTGTTTTTATTAATACATCTTAAAAACTAGCAAGGGTCAAAAAACAAAACAACCCTCCCTTGCGTTTTTAAGGGTTGTAAGTCTGCCTTAGAACCCGTGTTCACTCCAATTTCAATATAATGTCATTTTAGGAATCTCCTGCCCCAGGAATATCTGGCCCACAGAAATTTCCTGAAGACTCAACATCATCTTGTGCTACAGTTTGAATCTAAGAAGTCCCGTGAAAGGCCCACAAGTTAAAGATTTTGTTCCTATCTGGTTGTATTACTGGAAGGTGTTGGAACCTTTAAGAGATGGGGCCTAGTGGGAGGAATTGAAGTCACTGGGGTGTGCCCTTGAAGGGGATTATGGGAGCTCAGTCTCTTTCACTCTTCCTGTCTCTGGTTCCCTGTTTTCACACTATGAGCACCCTGCTCCACTGCACACTCCAACTACTATGTGCCACTTCACCTCAGGCTCAAAAGCACCATGGCCAATGGGCCATTACCGAGACTTCCAAAGCTGAGAGCCAAAATAAACCTTTTGTTGTCCTGATTATCTCAGGATTTTGTTACAGTTAAGGAAAGCGGACAGAGCCTGTGAATATTGCTGTATTCTACCTACTTACTCGCAGAACTCAGTAGGTCCTGGAAACCCTGGGAATGAAAATAGTCACACTTTGGGAACTTTTAACTGTTACAGCTCAGTGTGTCATAAAGTTCCAAAACAGATCCCCATGGGGATTTAGCTCAGTGGCATAAGTGCCTGCCTGGCAAGCACGAGGCAGTGAGTTTGATCACCGAGACCAAAAAAACCCAAACCCAAACCAAAACCAAAACAAAATAGATCCCCAAAATGTGCTGAGGGATTTGCAAAACCTAAAAGAGCTGTCATTGGGATACACAATGGGAAAAGAAGTACTTGACACATTTTTTGTCTAATTCCACCTGTCTGTCTCTCCCTCTGTCTCACACACACACACACACACACACACACACACACACACACACACATTTTGTAAGCATTTACTGAGTGGACACAAGATTCTCCTAAGCTAAATCTCCCGAGTGATGATCTTTCTATTTTAAATTGGGCTTAATTAGCACAGATGTCTCAGCATTATTCATCTTCACAACTGTGTTAGTTATTTTCTTATTGCTGAGTCACAATACCTGATACACAACTCTAAGGAAGGAAGGTTCATTTTGACCCACAGTTTGTAGAGGTGAACTATAAACTGATCAGTGCATTAGTCCACTAGTGACTATCACACTCCCATGATCCAATCACCTCCCAGTAGCCCTATTTTAAGCATATGAGGCTTTGGGGGACATCTAGATATAAACCATAACAATGACTCTGTACCACCAAGACTTTAAACAAATGGGAGACAATCTAATCCACTAGTTTTCTATTGTTAGGCATTGCTAAGACTATTCTTTTGAAATAAAAATTCACCCCAAACCCCAATACATCAAATATAAAAAAATGTTTATACCTGCCTCTGTTATTATGGGATGAGGATACTTTGCCTCTGTTGAGTTTGACCATGACAAAAATATCAGACAACCCCAAATCGAGTAACATCCTACAGAACACCTGACCAATGCACTTCAAAACATTCAATATCATGAGAGTAAGTGAAGTCCAGGAAACTGTCACAGACTAGAGGACTAAGGAGACAAGATGACCAAGTACAATACAGTATCTTAGATGAAATCCAGAACAGAAGAGGAGGCCTTATTAGAAATGCCTGTAGAAGACTGTAAAGTATGAATTTTGTTTACTAATAGTGGACTAACATGAGTTTGCTAGTTTGTTAGTTGTGACCAATGTAACCAGTGATGGAAAGTTGTCACCCACAGGGACTCTGGACGTGGGGAATATAAAAACTCTCCCTACTATCTTTGCAACTTTTCTGTAAATTTAAACTATTCTAAAAGTGCAACTAAAGGTTCCTGTTACAACATTTATATCAATAATATTATGCTGCTATCTCTTTTTAAAGTCCACTGGTACAACAATGAAGTTGTGGTGATGAACTCAGGGCAAATTAAGACCTGGCCATATTAGCTCCTCAATTCATTTGGGTTTTTTGATGCTGTTTTGGTTTCCCCTATAAAAGAACCCTGATTAACACAGGAATGCAGTTACGAATACTAACAGTTCTTTAACAGCTTGCCTAGTGATCCCAGGGTACTGCTTAGTTACTCTGCAATGGAGCAGCTGTAGTCCACGGTATGCTATCATTAGTATAAAGGTAATGCAATGGCTCCCTCCAAGGGGATAATGCACTGGAATATGTGTTTTAATTCTCAAAATTAATATACAGTGGAGAAAAGTAAATGTAAGCTGAATGTTAATGAAATAAACTGGAAGCATTTTTAGGTTCCATGATTCCTAGCCTGAAACTCAATGACCTAGTTCAATCTTTTTATTTCTGGATGGTGAAAGACGGCTTTGACCAGGTGGCTCTGAGCTCATGAGGGGCAGAGGCCACGCGAGGGCCCAGTTTCTTGGCTTTATGCACAGGATACTTTGGGCCATGTTTGGAGTGACATGAAATCCTGAAAACAGCAGACACACTGATGGCTCCCATGAGTCTATGGAAACTTACTTCATACAGACATGGCACCAGGCGGCAGACGACCTCCACTTGATGGGGGTGTAGCCCCACTTCCTCCTGGGCTTCCCGCAGTGCAGTGGCCACGTCATCCATGTCTGTGGGTTCCCTCTGCCCTCCAGGGAAGCAAACTTCACCGGGTGCCCTTCTCAGCTGGATATCAAGAGAACAGAGAAGTAATGTATGATTATGAATTTTGAATCATTTATTCCTTCAACAAATACTGCACTGCTGTTGTGTGTGCCAGAGACCTATCTTACCCCAGGTGATAAACAAGGCATGATTTTTTTAGAGGAGGTGCAGTGATGCACACTTGTCATCCCAGCTACTCAGGGGACTGAAGCAGGAATATTACAAGCTTGGTTGTAGACTGAGCAACTTAGAGACCTTGTTTCAAAATAAAATTTAAAAAGAGGGCTGGGGATCTAGCTCAACAGTAAAATGCTTACCGAGCCTGTGCAAGGTCCTGAGTTCAAGCCCTGATATTGTAAAACTTTTTAAGAAATGAAAAGATTTTTTTTCCTTGATTTAAAAGTAAGCTTTGAGAATTTCCCCACTCAACTTTTCAGTGTGTCTCCAGGAGGTTCTATACGTTCACCAACAAATTAACTTTGATAGGAGAAATAAAAGTAAAATAAAGGACAATATAAATGGTAATATTTCAAATAGATCATTTTGTTGAGCCTTTTATTGAGTACTTACTATGACTGGGAATGCTGTTTCATAAGGCATTTTTTTCTGAGTCTTCAGAAAAGACCTATAATCTATTCTTTTTAAAAGTATTTTATTTTATGAGATGAAATTCATGTAACATTAACCATTTTAAAGTGAACAATTCAGTGACATTCCACACATTCATAATGTGGTACAATTACCCCTGCTATCTAGTTCCAGAAAAATCCCAGCACCCAAAAGGGATACCCTGTATCTTCTAAGCAATTGATCATAACTACCCCTGCCACTCCTTACTTTCTGTTTCTACGCATTTTCCTAAGTTGGATATTAAAATGCCATAAATGAGATCATAGGTATGATGTCACCTCTTGTGTCTCTCTTGTAGCACAATGTTTTGGACGTTCTTCCAGGCCGTACGTACTTCATTCCTTTTACGGCTGAAGAGTATTCTGCTGTTCACGTATATCACAGTTTTTTCACCTGTCCATTTACTGATACAAACATACAAACTACTATTATGCTGCTATCATTTCCATTTTCAGACAAGGGTCAGTTAAGGGATCTAGGGCTCAAATAGGCTCAAAAGCCTCATAAAGACCACATATTGAGTTGGAATATAAATCAGGGTTTAATTCCAAAGCACACCTTCTTAACCAGCACACCACATACTAAAAGCTGATTAAACCCCCAAAACATGGTCATTGAAGCCATCAGTATTGACCAGTGCCAGCATCTTCATGTATCTTTGTGAACAAAAGGCACAAGGGTTTCTCTTTTCTACCCATATCCTTGGTCCACTTCTTCTCAACTTTAGGAGACTCTTTCTTATCTCCGTTTCTAAAATGATTTCTCTTCTGTCCTATCCTGAGCTGATGTAGAAAGGCACAATCCCTAACTTCTCACAAAACTAAACCTAACTTCTCAGCACATTGATCCTGATTCCTTTTGTGTTCACCCCTGGTCAGTACCCACTGTCCTTTCCACTGAACTTTCAAGGAGATCTCGGCTCAGCAAGACTGCTGGATCTTGCAATGTGTATGTGCAAAATTTGCACGTTAGAATCCACACCACCGAGGTGATGATTTTAAGAGCTAGGATCCTGGGGTTGTCTTACTTGCCTTGTTGCTCAGACAAAATATCTGACACCCACATAGGGGTTTTAGTCCATATCTGGCAGGTTCCAAGGCACGCTGGCATGGCAGAGGGGAAACAGTCCATGGCAGAGCATGCAGGAAGCAGCAAAGCAGTGAGGCAAGCCTCCCTTTCCCTCTTACCCTATTCAGGCTAGAAGTCTTTTGGGGGGTACCATTCACACCTAGTGTGGGCCTTCCCATTATGCACACCAAAAACTACGCTAAACCAATCAAAGGGCTAATTTAGAACCATACACTCTTAATTCCTGTATCACAGCTCCTAGATTCAGCCAGCTCCCAAAAGCCCCAGATATGAGCATATAAGGCTTTAGGGTGACATCTGGATGTAAGTCATAACAGGAGTTGACTAGGTCATGGGGCAGAGCCCTAATAAAAAAGGACTAAGAGAGACCTTTGACCCCTTCTACCCTGTGAGGATACGGAGAGAAATGACCCACCTTTGAATGAGGAAAGAAGACTTCACTAGAAATGAATCTCTGGATGTCTTGCTCTTCGATTTCTCAGCCTCCACAACCATGAGAAATATATTTGTTATTCTGTTATTTATAAGCTGTATTTTGTTGCAGCAGCTTGAAAACCTAAGACAATGCTAGAGTAATTTTTTTTTCATTGTAGATTTTAAAAAAATCCACTTGGACAAAGCATTTTTTGTTCTGTTCCATCTTTATAGTCCTGGGAATTAACCCAGTGCCTCATGAATGCCACGCAAGTGGTCTAGACCCCTAGCCCTGGAAAAGATTTTTAAAAAAGTCTTAAAGTTCCTCTCTGCTGATAAGTCAGGAGCACACAGAAATTGCTACTACCATCGCTGCATTCTTACATCAGTGGTGTTAAGAGAGTAGGGCATGGAAGGCTGATGGGTAGGTTTCCTGGTCATGAATCCTCTCCACCTGCTACAGGTGTGTCTCTCAAAATGAGTAAGAAACAGACCCACTACCTGGGCATTGTGGTGTAGGCCTGCAATGAGGCAGGAGGACTGCAAGGTCCAGCCTAGACTGGGCAATTTAGGAGCTTACTGAGACTCTCTCAAAATTAAAAAAATAGTAATAATAATAATAATAAAAGAGGGTGGTTCTGGGGCTGTAGCTCAGTGATAATCCCTGAGTCTAATTCCCAGGACTGAGAAAAAAAAAGAAAGAAAGAAATAGGGTTATAGTTAATGTCACTTGTAAAAAAAAAAAAAAAAAGTATTTTATTGTAAGCACATTCAACTCTAAGGCAGTGGTAATATGGGCATCTACAAGAATCAACCATTCTAAAAGCAAAGGCAAAGCTTTATATTACAACATTTATACTGATAAAATGATGCTGTTGCCCAAATTAAAATTTATAACGTCACTAAAGTCCATTAACACACCAAAAAGTTTGTGGTAAATTTATAGCAAATACGATCTGACTATATCATCTCTAGTACTCATTTCTTTTTCTTTTATAAGGACCTGATTTAAAATGTATGCTGCAACCTGGGCATGGTTGTGCATGTCTATATTGCCAGCACTGGGGAGGCTGAGGCAGGAGGACTGCTATGAGTTTGACGCCAGCCAGGGCTGCCTAGTAAGTTCAAGGCCAGTTTACATCTATTTCAATTAATAGGAAATAAATACCACTTTGGAGTCAGGAAAAGGCTTCTCTTAAGAAAATGTTGCACTGTTTTGGTATAAAAGATGCTTTTCTAAAACTAAATCTTCACAAACTGTCAGTGTCAAAAAGGACTCTAATTACAGAAACTGATTATTTATTTATTTACATAATTACTAGGATTGAATCTCAGGCCTCTGCGTTCAGCTATATCCCCCACCCTTCCTTTTTCTAATTTTTAAGACAGGGTCTTGCTAAATTGGTAAGCTGCCCAGGCTGGATTTGAACCTGCCGTCCTCCTGTCTCAGCCTCAGAGGGCTGTGATTACAGATGCACACACCGATGCCATTATAAACTTTATGAACTTCTCTTCAAGAAGCTAAGCTCACGGTCTCAGTTTGTAGGACTTCACTCTGTGTTCTGCTCTTAAATTTTCCCTTGTCTATGTCAAGCCACAGAGATCAGGGCAGACGGCAAACAGTGGGGGTGGCAGGAAAGGGGAGACAAACAGGGAAGGGGGGAAGGGGTGGGTATCGGGGAGACATCGGCAGCAGAGCAGCTGACTCCTGAAAGCCACAGAGGGCGGCTGTGACAGTGTGCAGATGTGGGTCCAGAGGTGGGAAGGGGAAGAGGGTCACCAGGGCTCTAGAAGATCGTGAACCCAGGTGAGCCCGGACAAGGTAGGCATGAAGAGCCTGGCAGCCAGGGTCACCAGCTGTTAGCGACTACCCAGCGCTCTCCCAGCGCTCTGCAGCTGTCTATACTCATCAAGGCTCCTGACACATGGCGCAGCTTTTAGACTCATCTGGGCAGAAAAGAATTGTATTCCTATCTGTGTGTGGTAGTGAACACCTGGAATCCTGGAGGCTGAGGCAGGAGGATCACAAATCTGAACCCAGCGGACTACATAGAAGACTTTGTTGCAAAATAAAATGTGGGGGAGCACGAATCCAATAGGGTATACAGATGACCTGACACCCCCTTCCCTTCATTTAGAAGTCAATCCCTGGAGGCCCCCTGTTGCTTGGTGGCTCCAGCACAGCCCCCTGAGGGAACTTCTGCCCCCTCCCAAAGTCACCTTAGTAATCAGCAGACAAAGTCACCCTGGGTGAAGCAGGACATCAGAGACTGTGCTGGAGGGTTTGGAGCTGCGCACAGTACCTGCATTACTGTTTGTCTAAAGAATCAAAAGCTGTACTTCCGGGCTTTGCCTGTGCTTTGGCCCAGGCACCTGGGCCCCTGATTCCTAGCTGGGCCAGCCTTGAGCACCTGGGCTCCCACCGTCCTGAGCATTAGTGTCAACCTGGTCCACGGCACAAAGAACCCACGCAAGTCCACTCTCACTCCCAACTGACTTTTCTTTTTATTGCTCATAACAAGGTGCTTCTCTTTATTCTGCTTCGAGCACCACGTAATGATAGAAACTTGCATCCTTCCTTCCTTTTTTTTCTTCTTCCCTCCTCCCTCCTTCCTTTCCTTTCTTTCTTTGTACTGAGGGTTAAACTCAGGGCTTCCTCACTGAACTACATCCCCAGTCCTGTTGCTGTTTGTTTATTTATTGACAGGAGTTCTTGCTCAGTTGCTAAATTGCTGTGTTTGAATTTTCAAACTTCCTGCTTCAGCCTCCCAGGGTGCCAGGATCACAGGCCTGTGCCACCATGCCAGTCCCATTTTTTTTTGCACCAGGATAACTCTGAAATTACCTCTTCTCCAGCTCCTCTCTGGAAATATCCCCAGCAGCAAGGGAGGGGTCTGCACCCAGGCGTAGGAATGGGTGGAAGCCCAAACCTAACTGGATACTGGGCTAAAGTGAAACTGCTTATCTGAAAACTTCAGGCCCTGCCTGCCACTTGACACTCTGAGGACAGCAGATGCTATGGAGCTATGCCAAGTGCCACAGCTGTTTTAGGTGCTTTACTTTTGTCCTCCTAAGAACTCCCCACAGCAGCCCTATGAAGCAGCTACTATACATTTTACAAGTGGGGGGACTAAATCACAGAGAAGGTGTGTAACCAGGACAAAGTCACACAGCCAGCAGGAAGAAAGGCTCATTCAACATAGGCAGTGGGCTTCTGAGCGCCTTCAGAGCTCTTGTCTATTCGCTTGTAATTTCACGTTATTCCTCAGGCAGGAATTTCACCTGGCCCCATGCCTACCAGGATAGCAGGCAATCCTGCTGGAGACATCTGTGATTGTCACACGAGTGCGTGTGTATGCTATTGGTGTCTAGCAGGCAGAGGCCGAAGATCACACTAAACATCCATGGTGACAGAACAGCTCTACAATATCACAGCACCAAGGTTAAGTGACCCTGGCCTAACAGTATTGTAAATTACTGGTGAGTTAAATTCCTCATCTTCATTCTGAAACTTTTCCAAAAAAGGCCATGTCACTCTATGGCTTCTTGTACCCCTGCAGCACCATGATTTTGAAAACCCATTTGAGAACCGTGGTCTCAAGCCGTATGCAAGCAACAAAAAGTTCCCTGGGTCTTCAAACTCCCAGAGAGATCATGGCGAGAGCCTCCTGTCACCTACCTTCTCAGACCGGACGGTGAAGAGCAGGTGGAGTTTTCCTTCTCGAGCCACCAACGGTATCAGGACTGAGTATTTGTGACTCGACAAGTATGAATATTTGGCACCAACATCGAACTTTTTCAAGCGGGCCTTTGCATCATCTGTCACATTGTTTCTAAAATGCGAACCAACCAAACATTTGAATAACCGGAGTTATAGCAAAAACACCCACCGAGTCCTGCTTGTATTTCTGCTCTTTCTGCATCTTGGGGTTCACCATTTCTGAGCCTCAGTGGATCTGTGAATAGCATGGCAGAAACAACAGCACTTCAATAGGTTGGCTGTGGACCAGCTTGAAAAAGGTCCCAAACTACTAAACACAGTTTAGTAGAAGGTATGAGCAAAATATGGTGAAGGTTGAAATTTTAGAAATCATTACAGTAAAAGACATATTGCCATTAACGCCCACTATGGCTTGTGTCTAGATGTCCCCTTAAAGCCTGATGCGGACATGGGTGGGATCTGAAATGTGTGATGCTGAGATCGAGTGTGCAATTCTGGGATCAAGGGCACATGATTACTAAATTAGTTCACTGACTGGTCTGGCATAGTTCTGGCTGTGGATAATTATGAAGGCCCATTTTGAGTGGGAGTGTTACCTGCCCTAAGGGTGTGCACCCTGGAGGGACTATAAAGGACAGAAAGAGGGTGGCTGTTGTCCCTTGCTACTTCTTGGCTACTTTGCTGCTTTCTACCCTCCATGAACTGTTTCTCCTCTGCAATGTCCTCTTCCATGCCACCTTACCTTGAGGCCAGTCAACTATGAACTGAAACCTCTACAAACTGTGAGCCAAAGTAAACCTTTCCTCTTTGAAGTTTGAGTGCCGGGTATTTTATCTCTATAAAGGAGAAGAAAAAGTAAATAAGATATCCTCAAAATATTCCTCAAAAGCTCTTCAAACTTTCTTGTCACCTATTCCAACTTTCTTGTCACTTTCTGAAGCAGTTCTGGAAGTGCTCTTTCATGAGTATCTTTACCAAGTCTGATCAAAAATACAGTGAATGCTGCTCCTGAGTGTCAGCCAACAGAGGGTAGGCTTGTGCAATACCTTGTGGGATGACCTCATCCACCTTACTCAGCAGCCCTGGCACCACACAACGTCCCCCAAAGCCAAAAATGACCACAAAAGGTAAACATGAAGAGAGCCATAATAGCACAACTAGAGACACTCAGGAAAGAGGACTTCCAGAACTGCTTCAGAGAATGTCAAGGATGATGGGCTGTGTTCCAAGCAAGGAGGAGGATTTTGAGGATTAACAGCAATATGTCTTGTACCATAATATATTTTGAAAATTTAAATATTAACCATATTTTTATCATATCATTTTAAATTTAAAAATGGTCAACGGCTTTTTTCAACAGGGCAACAGTTGAAATCCACAATTAAACTCTGAAATGCGTAATTGCATCCAAGCAAGGCAGAAGTTTGCTGAAAAACTTCTGAAGATCAGCTCATTTTTTTCTTAACCTGACCTTTACATCCTGTGACCAAACACTTAGGTCTTCTGACCCTGGTTCCCAGACTCAAGCAGCCCCTGGAGAGCTGTTTACAGCAAACCAAATGGCGGGGCTTAGTGTGTGACACAGGAACTTTAAGGTGAGGCCTAAGGATTGGCACTCTATCAAACGCCAAGCGACAGTGCTACTGAGGCTGAGGACCATGGGAATGTATGTGGAGAGCTACTCCCAGGTAACAGGCAAGGATTGAGATTTGCAATCACAAGCAGTGCTCTTTTCATTTGGATTTGTTTAGGTCCTTTAAGCAGATATATTTTGCTGCTGGTTTGTGTGGCAGGTTGAGCAGTTTGTTCCAAATACATATGCACTTGGAACCTGGGAGAATGACTTCCTTCAGAAACAAGATCTCTGCGGATGTAACCAGTTACGGATCGTGAGTTGAAAGCACCTGGATTGATGAGTCTCATTTCAGTGACTTAGGGGAAGAGCAGTGTAACAGGAGGATGCGTTTGTGGGAAAAGGCCTGAGGAGACAGAAATGGCGTTAAGACAGGCTCAGGAAAAGGCAGGAAGCATCAACCATTAGCGATTTCGGAGGGAATGCAACTCTGCGGAAACCCAGATTTCAGATCGAGCCCTCAGAACCATGAAAGAGTCAATTTCTGTGGTTTTAAGCCACCTTATTTGTGGCACTTTGGTACAGCCGCTCTAGAAAACCAACACCTTGGTTTTCGTAATGGTTCTTCAGGAAGGCTGTGTTGCATAGATCACAAGTTTCCCACGGCCAACGTGGTTTCAAAAGTGAACAGGCAGTGAATTTCAAAAAGGATCACAAAAAGATCACGTGTCCTAAAGAGTCAAGAAATACTCCCTCCAGACTGCAAAGCGCCCCGACCGGTGTGCACAGAGCCCTGTCCAGAGGACACTGGCAGGCCCAGCATGGGTATGGACCCTATCTAGGGTGACTGTTACAGGGAGAGCTCCCCCCACGTCCCAGGACTGACCAGAGGAACCAGCAGGAGGAAAAGTGCAAAAACCTGTCTGTCCACTGTGAGGCTGGCCCTTGGAATAAACATCGCCATCGAAATCCTTTTCTCATTGAACAGCCAGGCAGGGGAGAATCACTGACGTTCGGGCACCGCGAGGTTACAGAGGTGCAGGCCTGAGGCCCCAGGGGAAGTAGCCGCCCCTCACCCATCCTGGGCATTCAGGGTGCAAAGATCCGAGGGCTGCTCAGGGGGCAGCGCCCGAGCAGGCTCAGCCCCGGCTAAAAGGCCTCGGTGGCCCCCGCTGCGATGGAGGCCAGGCTCACCTCCCTTGGGTATCACGGGCCGGGAAGGCTTTACCTGGCTGGCTTCTGGAACTGACTAGCTGGCGCCATGGCCCTGGAAAAGGTTTGTTTCCAGCCCCAGACTCTTGCGTGGAGTCGCCCAACGAGCATGCGCACAGCTATCCGGGTGAGGGGTGGGGCCTGCGGCAGAGGCCGGTCGGGGGCGGGGCTTCGCTAAGGGGCGGGGCGGGCCTCCGGAGCGTTAGAGCTAAGGTGTCGTTAGGGGCGTGGTTAGAGGCGGTCCGGAGGGCGGGGCTGAGCCTGAAGGCGGGGCCAGAAAGGTTTGCTGTCAGAGCTTTCTCTTCCTGCAGCCTCTGCCCAGGACCTTGCACTTATTGAGAAGTCAGAGGCACAGGAGAAATTCTGAAACAACCGTAAAAAAATGCCTCAAGAGCAGTGCTGGTGAAGTGAGAAGCTTCCAACACCCTCATGCCCTGCTGCTGCTGGGCGTAGAAGGCGGTTCAGCCCCTCTGAACTTCAGCCCTGCACCTGCTCGCGGGGGCGGGGGATGCACCCCGCGGCCATCGCGAAGTCTTGGGTGGGGGGAGGCGCAGCCCAGGGAAAGAGGATGTAGACCCTGGGGTCCCTGGGAGAGCGGCTGGAGAGGACCTGGGACTGGACTCGGTGGAGGATCGCGGCACAGGCTCTGGCCTCACCGGCCTCCGCTCTACGAGGTGAATAAGGAAGGACCGGGAGAGGCTCCTGGGAGAGGAAAGTTGGCAGAGGCCCAGAATACACCTGAAAGGACCCGCAAGGGAGCCTGGGGGCAAAGAGACGCAGAGGTGGGTGCTAGGTGGACTTTCCTTTTGCTCCCAGAGGTACAGTGTCTGGGCTGCAGTGTTTTAATTCTAGTTTCTTTTAAACCAGAAAAAGAAAATAAACCCCACTAGATTATTTTAATCATTATACCAATGCAGTCCTAAAATATAATTCATTTATTATTATTATTATTATTATTATTTCTTGTGGTACCAGAGACTGAACTCTTGAGCTACATTATACTCTTACTCTCTTTTAAAGACGGGGCCTTACTAATCTGTCAAAGCTGGGCTCAAGGTTGCAGTCCTCTTGGCTCAGCCTCCCAAGGTGCTGGGGCTACAAGCTATGGTTATTATCTTACGGAAAAAGGGATCCACAAAAGCAAAAGTACCAAGAACCCCTGCAAGTCACTTTGTGGCTCTGAGACAGTGGAACAGTTGGGTCACAGTTCCCCAGACTTCTAACCCCACAGAACTAGCACTCCTACATTTACTTGGGCAGTCCTTGCCAAGGCTGGAAGAGTTCACACCAACAGTTCCACCCACATACGTGTGCTTAATCCACCCCAGAAGATACGATTATTTCTGCAGAGGTATGGCCATCCTTTCTTTGTAAATTATAAAATAAAAACTGTGTTTAAAGTCTCACAGCTCTGGCTCAAGTTTAGATAATTCTGACCTCTGAGACCTTGTATTTCAGAGACAATTGGCCAGTGAATTATGTGGACCAGATTGTGAAAGAGGAGATATGGTCACCTCTCACCCAGTATTCATTGCATAGCTACCATGTGCTAGACAAAGGGCAATGACAAGAGACAGCCCTTTGACCCCTAGGGCCACCTCGTCTAACTGAGTCATCATAAGCATAACTGTCACCTCTAGTAAATCACACTGTGCTCCTGGCTTGGGTGAGGAGGGAGGGGAGAGTGGTAGGAGTGGAGGTCTGAGTTGGAAGATGTGAATAGTTGCCTGGGGGTTGGCTTTCTCTTTTTTAGACTTCCTCTGAATCCTCCTTTTGAACTTGAACCCAGTGCTTTTCTTGTAGTCACACAATAGATGGTGGAGCCAGGCATTAAAACTGCACTTGGCACTCAGTGTGAGATTTGAGGGGTTGGTGGGATTTCAAGAGGCCAAGGAGGGTCAGATGACATTGTAGGCAGCAGGGACACCAGAGTACAAGCTTGGGTAGGGATTCCTATTCAGAGTGGCAGGTTGTTCAGCGTGGCTGGAACCTAAAGGGTATTTTGCAGGGTAGAGTTCCAGAAGTATTGAAGAGGCCTTGGAAGCCACAGTAGGCCACAAATTGACCTTCACATAAAAGGAAACAGAGTAAGAAATCAAGGCTTTAGGAAGACTGCCCTGGCAGCAGGGTGGACTGTGGGTTGGTGGCAGTGGCAGACACTGAAGACAACTGGTGGCTCTCCCACATGTTGCTCCAGGAACCAGGAAAAGACACCTTAAACTTTAAACCTCGCTCCCCCATTCACACCATCAGAAAGCCAGAGTATGCAAGGGGTTTTGATGGCCTTCATGCAAAAGGCGGCATCCTGAGACGCCTTGGGGTATTCCATTCTCTCTCCACTATCATCTTTCAAGCTTAGAAATACTGCTGTAAAAATATTTAGCTTTCATGGCATCACTTCTGTGAAGTGTGTGTGTGTGTGTATATATATATACCTGCAGGGCAACCAAGCTTCCAGTTAAACTGGCAGTAGCTTTTAGGAGAAATTACTCAGTTCTGTAGCTTAATACACAACTTTGGTGGTAAGTAACAAAACGCTTGGAAGATGGGGGGGGGGGGAGTGAAACTGAGAAGTTCAGGCTGGCTGGCAAGGCCAACAGTCACAGGTTGAAGTCTCTTTGGAACAGGACTGACCTCCCAGCCACCCAGTGGAACTCTAATTGGATCAGAGGAGACACAGAGATAAAGAAAACATCTATCAGCCCTCTGGGAAAAGACTACAACAAACAATTAGCTGTAAAGTTAATCCAGAGGTGGGGCCATGCTCTGGGGAGTGAGCAGCAGGGAAGTAGGTTAATTTTGTCTGTGCAGTGGAGTTGGCAGTGGGAAGATCCCATTCCTGAAAGAATAGCACTCAAGAAGTGCGGGAGCCTAGCCAGCATTCTGGGAGGCTAAGGCAGAAGGATGGTGAGTTTGAGCCCAGCTTGGACAATTTAGCAAGACCCTGTCCCTAAATAAAACATAAAAAGGGAGGGAAGGGATGTGGTTTGGTACAAATGCTGGGGATTCACCCCCCATTAGTGTGTGTGTGCACACACAAACACACACACACACACACACACACACACACACACACACACACAGAAGCGCCTCTATTCCTTGCTCAGGTTGCCAGAGGATCTCACCTAAACTCTAGGAACTCTAAACTCAGGGAAAAGCTTTCTGATTAAGTCCCACATACCCAATGGAGCTGCAGGGCTGAGTGTCTGACAAAATGATGACTTTCCCCTCTCGCTACCCCCTACACACCTCTTACCATGTTCTAAATCAACAAGTCTTGGTGCCTGTAATCCCAGCACTCTGGGAGGCTGAGGCAGCAGGATCACAGATTTGAGCCCAGCCTGGGCAATTTAGTGAAATCCTGTCTCTAAATAAAAAGGGCTGGGAATGTTCAAGCCCTAGTCCTAGGAGAGAGGGACAGGGCAGAGTCCAGAAGAATGAGTTAAACTGGAAGGCTCTTATAAATGAGTCAGGGGGGTCCTCAATGTCAAAGTCATCTGGAGGTAGGGTATTTGGGCTACTCAGTGCCCCAATCCTGCCCTCCAGGTTCTTTTTTTTCTTTCTTTTTTTTTTCCTTTGAGGCAGAGTCTTTCGTTATGTAGTGCAGGCAGCCGTTGAACTCACTATGCCCAGACTAACCTCAAACTCACAGTGATCCTCCTGCCTCAGCCTCCCAAGTACAGTACTGGTATTACAGACATTGCACCACCATGTGTGGCTCTTTCTCTACAGGTTCTTATTCCTAAGTGGAAATTCACCCAGAAAAAATGCATTTCTAAGGAAGCTTCTAGGTGATTCTGGGTGTAAAGACAGAAACACTGGTGTAAGAGCTCCAAAAGAAGCTATTTAAAGTTGAGAAGAAATAGCCACCTCCCCTAAAACTTGGTGATGTGGCAGCCCCAGAAGGGAGAGGAGAGAATTCCTATTAACAACCAGGAGGTACCGTTCCTGGTAGCATAAGAACACCTATATTTTCTGGTTTGGGGGGCTGGCAATGTTACAGGCAACAGAGTTAGGTAGAAATACTATAGGCAGTCAAACAGGCCTAGGCCCTTGTTGTAGATTAAAAACTGGTGGTCAACTTAGCGCCAGTGAAATTAAATCACCATGGTGCTAAGCATAGATGTTTCACCTGAGAAAAGTTGCCAGCATAGCGACATTAAAAAAAGAGAGAGAGAGAGAGAGAGGAATTGAGGTGTTGTGGGTTCTCCTACATGTTGCTGTTTTGAGCCGCTGGTTCTCCTGGAGGAGCTAGCTCCTCGTGACTAGCTTCCCCAGTGTGAGTTCGACCATTGTCATCAGAGGAGCTTGGGACCTTGCTGGTGAGAATGGCTGTGGTTCGCTTTGGGGGAGCTCTGGTCCTTACATAGAGCATCGCTTCCTGGCTCCGGAGGGGAAGACATGTGCTGTTTAATCTCCAGGAGAAACTCATCACGCTGGCTTCCTGGCATGTACTCGACTGTTCTTATCGTTGAGGGAGCTTGGGGCCTCCGTGTCACTGAGGATGGCTGTGGTGATATCCAGGACAGCCCTGGTCTTTATTATGAGTGTGACTTCTCAGCTCCAGTATAACACCCCCAACCTACCAGCACAGCTCCTTCACCCCGCTGGCATAGAGTTTCTTTCCACCACTGACCTTTGAGCCTTCCCAGCACAAATCCATAAAACAGACTGGCATGAGTCCTTCTCGGGGGCTCTAGACCTCCAGCTGGACTCGTGAGAGGCATTGTCACAGGCTCTAGGTTTTCATCTAGACTCATATAAGACATTGCTGTGGGATTCAGGCCCTTGGCTAACTATTCTGTCTTTAGTGTTGTAGATAGATTTCCTGCACTTTCTTGTGTTAAACTCTGGGTGACCATCATAAAATAATAATATAAATTCTGTGTCCTAATTGTTCTCTGCACAACCCCTGATTACAACAGCCCTCGAAGAAACCAGTGCAGAAGGCCAGATACCTTACAACTGTGGGGAAACAGACACCTCCCACTGTGGGCCAAGTCTCAAGACAAAAGATCAAACAGATAAACCCACATCCTAAGGATGATACTCTAAATAGGTCCCTATCACCCTGAGGAAGCCAGGAGTTACCATTCCAACCCTCTATAGGAAGAGTCACTACTCTTTAAGCATAGCCACTTGCTACATGCCTGGCTTCCCCATTTGTCCCCAGTTTAATCAGTATTACCTAAGCAGTTAATCTTACGGGTTGAACATAGTTCTGTCCCACCTCATGCCTCCCTGCCTTTCAAGTTCCTATGTTTACCCCACCTTGGGCCTTCCTAACTTTGTAGTTTTACTCTGTAAAAGTCCCTAGAAACGACAGTCTTTGGCAACCCACTCGGGACCCCGTTTGTCTCTGTCTCTCTCAGAAGCTTTCTTTCTCTCAAAAAATATTTTCTGTTCTTAACCTCCGTTGTTCCTAAAATTCATTCTTCAATTTTAGAAAACGTGAACTGGTACTGGATATCTAACAGGTTGGGAGTTTTGTTCCCCTATATCAGAAATGGAGGCAGGTGGTCCAGGAGAGCCTCAAGTGATGTGGAGTGGATTCTTTGTAATCAGTGACTGAAGTGGACAGATTCCAGATTAATCTGACCCTTGTGAGTCTGGTCTGCTAACCCTGGTGAATGCTGACCCTTGGCCAGTCATCTCATTGGGTAATGGAGATAGAGCAAAGAGATAGCTGGCCTTACCCTCAACTTGGTAACTCCATAGTCTGCAGAATCCCCAGGGACTGATTTATCAGATCAGGTACATGGGCCATCACCTCAGGAACAGCGACACAGGTAGGGCCTGAGCATTTACCACTAGACCCTTGAGTAATTCTGCTGATCTTTATTTCCAAGAGGGGAAAACAGAACCTGAATCATTATAGGAAAAAGTGCTTCTGGAATTACCAATGGGTTACAACATGTAAATGTTGGAAATTTATCCCTGGGTGTTGTGAATGAGCTTTCGTGTTTCACTTCATGGTGTAACAGATCCATGCTGTGTAACAAGATGCCTTAAATCACTGAGTTTCCATCAGCCGGATGCCAAACACAAGACTCCTGTATGGTGAGCGTCACACACACATACACAGCACACATTTACGCATTTTGGTTCTCTTCATGGGCACTTTCAGAAGTGAGATAAAGATTATGTTTGATTCCTTTACTGTGGTGTCACCTTTGTGTGATAGAGCAATCAAGGAGGCTTAATTACTAGTGACAATGACACTGGAAGGTTTCAAATCTAAATGGAGGCTTGGTTGAGGAGGCACATCCTGGCATAACAATGTCTCACAATGAGAAACAGCCCGCTGTCAATTAGCATGAATATGAGTTGTGAAATTGACTTAATATTTTCCAGCGCATGTGAGCGGCTGTGCATCTGTGGAGGAAACAGACCCTGCTGTGCAGGGAATTCAGCCTCTGTGGCCTCACCGTGGCCTTGGCTCTGCGCAAGGGCAGAAGAAATAAATAGAAAGGAGACATCACAAATCACAACGTTGAAAATGTACTTTTTGAAAAAAGCTTCAACTTCTGGATACAAAAGTGTTCAAACTTTTTTTTTTCTTTTCTCCTCTTGCAGGAATAATTTTAAAGATAATGATAGTGAGCCTATGAGTAGGGTCCTAAGTCTTCCATCTATAAATTATGCTCCCTACAACCAGCTCCCATCCTCAGGGACAACTCCAAATCCCGATAAGTACACCTAGCTTGAGGCCACCAGCCCCCTTGCTCCTTCAGGAGGACCTGCACACTGTTTCTTTGAGTGCGTACTTTTAAAATTCTCCCTGATAAATCTCTTTATTCCTCTTACTGATGCATCCCAAAAGTTCCTTTTCTGTGCATGGAAGTCAGCAAATCTGCAGCCTGTACCATGCGTCAAGCCCCTCTGCTTTGTCCAGGAACAGTTCTACCCATCAGAACTTGGATAACTCTGCCCTGGTTAAATTCTTCAGCCTTTGTAGCTAATGAGGGGAGGCAGCAAGCCATGTCTGTCCCGAGATCCAGACTCTATTGCTCAGCATGCGTGGAGCTGCACTGCGCTCATACTGGGCTGCCAAGATAGTGACCTCCTTGCCATCTGCGCTCTGCGGAATTACCCCGTGATGTCAACCACTTCTGGTTTATCTGTGACAGTGAACAGCACTGCCTGGGCAGACAGACAGGTGGACAGACCCTTTGGGAAAGGATATCCTCAGTTTGCTGCTGGTCTCTGGGTTCACATTTATTCTGAAGTTGATTATCTAAGAACAGGCACGAATGAGTCTTTCCGGGGAGGGATGTCTGGGGCCACGGTTTGAAGCCTTCGGAGGAAATCCAGAGAAGTACGTGTTGTCCTGGTGTCGTCTCAAGGGTGTGATGGTATAGGTAGTGTTTTAGCTAAAATTCCCCTGTAACTATGCAGTGGTACATATGCTGTACATCTGTGCTTCTATGCCAGCCGCTAACCACACGCAGCTTCTGAGCACTGGAAATGTGGCCAGTGTGACTGGCAACTAGATTTCACTTATGTTTAATTAAAATTTAAATAGCAACATATGGCTACTGACTCCCATAGTGGGACAACCCAAGGATTGTCGTTTGTAAATTTCCTGTCCTGCCGCCCTCTGGTAAACAGGGTATGAGACCTCCATAAAGAATCATACCTGCTTGGTTATGCTCAGGCTTTGGGGAAAGTTCCTAAAGATGTCTTCCTAGGGTATTTTGGACTGGATGGAGACCTGAGGCCAGGTGTATTTTTTTTTTACAAACAAAAATTTAAATTCAGATCTCCTCCTCCAGCACCACAAAGGCTCCCTGTTCCTTTCCATTCTCTATCATAGCGATGAGGGATTTGGAATTTAAGTGTTTAGGTTTAGCCAAAAACCAATTAGCTATTAGCAGCACTCATACTCTTCCTGCTTACTACATGCTAAGGGTTGGTGAGGAATACATTGGATCCAAGGATTGGATGTCATACCGTTATTGAAGGAGTTCATATTCTGGCAAGAAAAATGCAGTGTTTCCCAAAATGTGTGCCAAACAACCTTGGACCTGTGGAATAACTTGGGGGACGGCATAGTGGTCAAGGCCACTGGGGCAAGGCACATTTGATCACTCCTCTTGTGGATATGTGATCTGTATTCACATGAAAACTGCAAAAAAGTCCCACTGTAAAGGAATCATCTTGACTTGGTTGTCCCAACTTTCCTCTGATGGCTGGCCACAGACTTCTCTTGGTCTCCTTGATGTCCTTGGTCTGAAATTGGTCTGTCCTTGAATGCAGGTGCTCAATGCCCTTGGATGGAGCTACCTGGAAGCCATGGGTAGGGACAGAGGGAGGAGGACGTGTGACCTCTGAGGTAAAGGAGAATTTCACGGAGCAGCCTGATGCTGCTGCCCAGTATGGTATCTAACATCCAGATGGTCCCTCACTTAATCATAGTTCGATTTACTGTTTATTTGTTTTTACGATGGTGTGAAAGTCATATGCGCTCATTAGAAACCAGACTCTGAAGTTTGATCTTTTGCCAGGCCTGTGATAACAGAGAAGTCGTTCCCATTGCCACAGCTCTCCGTCAGTTGCACCTTGAAAATAAACAACTGATGCCCTATGACAGACTGTGTTGGGTGGCCATGGTGTTCGGAAAGTCAGGAGTGTTAAACATACTTTTGATCCATGGATGATGATTTCAATTCCTGATGAGTCATCAGGCTATAATTCCACCGGAAGTCAATGAACTAAATCAGACACACATGTAAATATTACATTGTCTCTCTGGTGTGAGAAACCGACGGTGTAACTGAGAACCAAAATGTACAGTAGATATTGTGAAATGCAAATAAATTGTTCAAAAGGAAAGGGGACTGGGTGGGGGGAGGGCAGGAAGGCAGGGAAAAGAAGAAAATGAGAAAAGAAATAAAATGGAAACAAAGCTTTGTAAATGAGGGGAAGAGGGGCTGAAAGGAAGAGAGGGAACGGAAAACAAAGACGAACCAAGATATATCATGTACAGGTACAAATTCCCCATGATGTATATGATCATTGTGTATATCTAAAGTGTACCAATAAACTTAATAAAAAATAAGTTTGTATATATAATTAGTCAGGAGTATCTATGCTGCTATTTCTTATTCTTTCACCTGATTTATTTTTCTTCCTAGTACTCATTACTGGATAATATAATAATACTTATTTTTCCTTAATCTTTGGCTTCCTGTCACCAAAATTACAGTGTCTCTTTTTCCTGGTGCTGTAGCCTCAGTCCTCAGGTAGTCAATGCATATTTGTTAACCAAATACTGAAACAAAGAAACGTTTTCAAGTGGGCTTTTAGCAGGAAGAGTTTTTCATGGCCAAAAGTGAGAGCTATAACTTAGGAAGAAGAAGAGGCATATAAAAATAAAAGCCCTTGGTGAGTCACAGAGAAAGTGGATTTGATGGAAGAAAAGGTGGTCAACAGTCATGGGAGACAATACTGTAAGAGAAGGTTGAAGCCAGAGCTTGGAAAGAGAGAGGGAGAGTTGACACAAGTTACTGGAGTAAGTCTAAGATCGGTGAGTTACTGTAGCCACCCAAAGGATGCCAAATTCTCTGGGTGGGAAGTACACTACTTTGCATTTGCTGGAATTCTGGCCAGGTTACAAATCCCACAAATGTCAAGCATATCAACACATATTTATACACATAGGGTATTTGCATGGCATCTGCTTTTAGGAACTTTTGCACAACTGTGTATACAAAGGGAACTTGTTTCGGTGCTATCAACATGGAATAAAATATAGAGCACAAAGCATATTTTTAAACTGAGGCTCTCAAAGGACGTGGTCCTTAAGGACAGACCTTGGTGAGATGTCCAGTGAGAAGCTGAATCATCTTTCTGGGAAAGAGCTCTGGTTGTCTGATTGGATTTCCTTTCAGCTTTGTCATCCAGAACACAGATGTGTTTCACAGACAGAGATTAAAAAACAGAACATAATTCTTTGAATGTTGTCTTTCCATATCGTTCAAAGTAACATTTTGTTCCCCAAATTGCTGCTGGGCAGCAAGTAGGCTAATGTGTTTACCCCTACAGGAAATGTGATTATTTATACTTTGTGTAATGTGAGTCCTCCTCCAACCTTGCTAGCAGTTACATGCAAGTCCCGTTTCACACAGGTGGAAATGTGTTTGTGATAGCATTCTTTTCCACCGGGGAAACCCTAGGGTTGCTTGTTTTCCTTCTTCTAACCTTCAGCAAAAGTCACCTCATGCCACATTCCTGGCATTAAGTGAATGATGAGGATAATAACACCACATCACCAAAAGCAGTAACTTATGCTTGAGGACCTGTGTAGTAGGCATCATAGGGCATTGTGTGCATTGCTTTTATGTGGCTGGGTTTAATTAATCCTCATAACCACCCTCTGAGGTAGATTTTTATTGTTTGTTATTTATTTTTGCAGATGAGCATGCAGAGGCAAAGAACTGAGAAACAACTTTTTAAACAAAAGCCAATTCTCTTCAATGTCAGTATCTTTCTAATACATGTGCTTCTTATTCAACATGAGTTTTCTACTCTTTAGTAACTAGTTTTTTAAGTATGTTAGGTAGATCATTAATTACATTGTTGAGAGTGAGGTTGTGATTGTTGTCCTTGGTTCTTGGTATCCTGAACAAATAAACAGCAGGACAAACAAAAGTAGAAGTGAAAGCATTGGTTTAGTAGTAAGGATACACTTGTCAGCATGGGAGTATGCCAGGGCAAAGAGCTCACAATCCCAAAGAAGCCAGGGATCAGAGCCTGTATGTGATTTTTACAGGGAGGGAGCAGGTCTTTGAACTGGAGGGGACTTCATTCCAACTAGGGAAAAGTCTTCTTTTGGTTGTGGGGGGTATTGTCCTTGTATGAACCTTTGAGGAACTGTCATGGCGCCCAAAGCCCAAAGAAGGTGAAGGGGAGTCACAACCAAATGTAAAAGAGATTATGAGTTACAGTTGAGTTGGGAGTCACTTGTTGTGTAAGATATTTCATAGCATACGTGTCCCTAGGCATGGCTTAGCTGTTAGAGGTGGGTTCTCTTGTCTTTTCCAGCTGTGGCCCAGCTGCCAGAACTGCACACTCTGTGGTTTTTGGAAAACCAACTTCCTATTTTTTCATCTCTGCCTTTCAGGTCCCCTCCTATCTACCTCCTCCCTTGGTTAGATATTAGAGGACTTGAGGGACAAAGTAGGGTGGGGTGATCCAAGTTGTATGTTTTGCTGGTTAAGAAACAAAGACTTCATTTTATTTCATTTATTTATTTATTTTTGGTATTGGGGATTGAACTTACAACCTCGTACTCTCCAGGCAGGTACTTATGATGCTGAGCTAAATCCCCAGCCAAAGACCTCATTTTAGAATACATTTATATCATATATTAAGTTTCAGTCCCAAAGACATGCTGCCTGTATTTCTAGAACAAGTCATACAGTATTCCTGGCTGTCATAGCCTACAGCCCAGTGATATCAGGAAAGGAAATATTCTTTAAAGACCTTCCTACTGAGAGTTTCCTGTTTAAATTAAGAACTTTGCTTTCATAAATTTCTTCTGTAAGTTTCTCATATGATTAAACCCTTGAGGAAACAGTGACCATATAAAAGGATAAGAAGACATTTTGCAATGCTAAAGTATCTTCTAAGTGAAATGTTAATGAGCACCTTAATTAACCTAGGTTTTTGGACCCCAGGAGGAGCTCTTGTGAGCATAAGAAGGTAACCAGACTCACACTTTGTGACACTGTCCACCTTCTTGTTTGAAGGCATAACTCTGTATCTACTTTACAACAAATTTTACCTGTACTTGAATGAATTCTCTCATCAAGGGCACAAAAGAACCAAGGACCAACCTATTCCTCACTGCCTCAGGGTCTAGGTTCCTGGTGACAAGTATCCAGGTATTCATTGGATTGTTACTCTGTGTGTGTGTGTGTGTGTGTGTGACTTCAGACATCCTTATTTGCAATATATAGCTTGCCTATTTTAAAAAGTGGATGAAGGTGGTTTACCTGATATTGAAAGTAAAACAGATATGGAAAAGACCCATACAAGTGTGAAGGGGAAAGAAATGATGTGAGAAGCTGAAAAAAAGTGGCAGGATATTTGCAGTCCTTTAGTCTCTCTGAGCTTCCAGGTAGCCCAGTGGTTGGAATAGGTCCCCTTCTCTTTCTAGGACAGAAAAGATGGTGACAGTGGATCAGCGCTGAAGTTTTAAACCTGTGCTAACTCTCAGGGTGGGGCAACTTCTGTGTATATTTAACTAACAGTATATTCAGGGAATGGAGCTTACAGAGTCTGTGCTGCCTATACTTCTGTACCAAAGTCAGGTCACTGGGGAAGGGCCTAAAGAGATTGCCAAATATCGTCAGTAAATAGGTTTTTCTTTACCTAGGAAGTCCACAGAAAGGCAGAGGGAACTCTGAAGGAATGAGAGGAACTGGCATTGCTCCAGAGGAGTACTATGCAGGGTTTGGCCCTGAGTATTCCAGAACCACACAGAACTGGGTTTTTTGATTCTGCCTCAGATCTTGCCTGCAGGTTAAACTGGCTGATTACATAATAGAACCAACTCACTAGGCTATATTAGTGCCAGCTAAGATGATCTATATATGCAACATGGGATAAACAGTACCTGGCACATAATAAATATTCCTTGAAGAGCAGTATAACATACATGCTGATTAATAGAAATCTTACTGAGTTCATCTTTATACCTCATTATTATGCTTATGCTGATTCAAATGCAACATCTTGCACTTGCATGTGAAAATAATAGTTTTGCTCCTTAACTTCTTGGTTTTTTCCTGGATATATAGAAAATGGTTCTGTCCTGCTGCCCTTGCAGCTAGGGAAGGCAGAATCATGAGACTTGTTCTGGCCAATGAAGAGTCAGTCTAAGATGGTGAAAAGGTCTGCAGGAGTGTCTTCTCTTCCTTACCACAATATCCTGATGTTGCAGGTTGAGGACACTGTGTGCCAGGTTGATTGAGCTCAGTTAGCACTGGTTCTTGAGCATCTGGGTGGAACAGATCCCAGCTTCTCTCAGTTGCACTCTCCTGATCACTCACACACACCATGATGGACATGAAATGTGAGCCCGAAATAAAAATAAACCACTGAGAATTATTGTTTATTATTGCTTGGCCAATTCAATTTCTACCGACATGACCTTTAGTCCACAGATCTCTAGTATCCAGAGGCAAATTTGATGTAATGGAAATAACTATCTCAATTTCTACTGAAATTAAAATTAGGGCTCATAAAATTATGATAATAACATTCCCTGTAATATTATTGAGAAATTATAACCTCCCATCTAACAAACACAGAGATAATGTTAATCAAACAGTGAAGTATTTCTGTACAGTTGTACATGTTCAGCAGATTTGATTTTTATTATGTTACATTTAGATTTTCAAAATGTTTATTGAAGTTTGTGTCTTACTACAGAGCTATCAATTCATAAGCACACAGCGTACATATCTCGTATGTTCAACAAATTTATAGCTTACATTGAAGATGAATCTGGGTCAGGCTCTAGAACTTGCATTTCTAGCAAACCCACAGGAAATGCTAAAGCTGTAGCTCCAGGGTCCACCGTTTGAGGACCATGGCTCAGAGCCACCTTTGTCCAAGTGTGGTCTCTGGATCAAAGGCATTAGCATCAGCTGGGAGCCAGGGGGACATGGAGAACCTCAGGCCCACCCAGACCTGCTGAGCCAGAACCAAGGTCAGGGAAGGTCAGGGAAACATCTCACTGGAGGAAAGAAAAGTGTTTTCCAGCACAGTGTGAGTTTTAAAGAATCTAGCTGCAACTGATGCCTCAGTTTTCCTGTTGTCTGCAATGTTTAGCCACTGCCCGTTTATGTTTTATGATCGTGCTGCATGGGTTTACCTGCTCTTCTAATCCCTAGGTGGAAGTGAACGCTCTGACCTGACTGCCCACTGAGAGTGACCCTTCAGCATGGGTCCTGCAGTAGGACTGCTGTTCGTGTGCATAAGATTCTTAGAACATAAGCCATAGACGGTGGCACATGCCTACAGTTCCAGCATTCAGGAGGTTGAGGCAGAAGGATCTCAAGTTCAAGCTCAGTTTGTGCTACAAAGTGAGTATAAGACCATCCACGACTACATACTGAGACTGTATCTCAGAAAGCAAACCAAAAAAACAAAACAAAACCCAAAGCACCAAACAAAATACAAAACACCCCAAAATAAATGATACAAAATTCTTTAGAACAGTTTTGGGTAGGTAGCAAGTATTCCTTAAAAATAGTCATGTTCTTCTAAGCCATTCAAATCTCAACTGCTACCGTGACTTCTTATACGTGTATCTCCACAGAGAACATGAGCTGTGCTGCTCTTGCCACTCCTGCAAGCTAATTCCCCATCACACAGAGGGAGAGTCGAGCTGCTGCCTGGATCTAGGTGGCACATCCGGGTTATAGGACGTACCAAAGATGTGACAGGGACAAAGAGCCAGGTATCATGGGAGATGGTGAGCTACAGCCAAACCCCAGCCCTGTGATGGTTGCTTCAGGTACCTTCCAAGGGTGAGCAGAGTGGGTCCTTGAAGCTCAGTGGGTCCTGAAACTCACTGCTCACCAAGGCTGCAGGGGCTCCTCTCATCTTTTGCCTCTTCACTGCCTCTACCTTCTACCTTCTACTACTTGGTCTAATATGGTGGGAGGGAGGGAGGGAGGGAGGGAAGGAGAGAGAGAGAGAGAGAGAAAGAGATGGAAGGAAGCCAGCCAGTGAAGGAGGCTGTGCAGAGGCACCATAGACATCCAATTGTCACTTTGTTTAGACTCAAACAACTGCTAACCTGGTTCATTCCAGGACCTAACAAAGTTCCTGCTTGACTAAATTGAGTCAGGCTTCTCTTCTTTCCTAAACCCTACTCTCAGACCCATCCCTGTCTTTGGCACACCCAGCCATGGGTTAGCAGGAATTCCCTAGCCTTCGTGGTTTCCCACCCACCACCACTCAGCTCAGCCACCCACCATGACTTCCGATCAACTTGGCTGAATCTGGAATGGAGCCAGCTCGCACCTCACTACTGCAGTGGCTGACTGCCATGGTCTTCCTGGCCACGCTAACACACCAGCATAGATTTGTAAAACAATCCCCAGTGCAGACCTGTAATCCCAGCACTCTGGGAGGCCAAGGCAGGGGGCTCACAAGTTTGAGCCCAGACTAAACAATTTAGTGAATTAGCAAAACCAAAAACAAAAATAGGGCTGGATAATAATAGGCTGTGGATCAGTGCAAAGGCTCTGGGGTGGTTCAATCCCTAGGACAAAAAAAAAAGCCTCAGACATAAGCACAAGGTAGAGAGGTAGCTGCTATAACTTCGTGTCATACACGCGCTGCCCATCATCCACTTTCAGGTTGAACACACAAACCGTGTGAACCTTTGGTGCCCTGAGATCTCTGGCCTAGTTAAAGCACACAGTGCCCTGTTACACAGCTGCTTGCTCTTTACCTCCCCTATCCAAACCCCGGGCGCTCAGCTGCTGCCTGTTATAAAACCCAGTGGTCTATACCAGCATCAAGTAGATAGGGGCCCTATGTGTACGTGTCCAGCCAATCTGCCAGCCTGGGGGGGACACCGGAAGCCTAAGCCCGTGAAAGGGCACCGTTCGTGGGGCTCTGCTCATGGGTCACCTGTCTCCCATGACCCAAAGCCCCCAATCCCACTGGCCAAGCTCCCTGCAGCTTTTGGACTTCCCTGCAGCCTCCTGTTGGCAACCCTGGCTTTCTGGTCCTGTAAGTAATCCACATCCTGTGACTGCAGTCTGGGCTCATCTGCTCACTGTCTTACCCGATGGGCTCACCTGAGCAGAGCTCACCTTTCAGTTCAGTTAGAACTCACCTTCTACACCCCAGCTATCCTACCTTGTGGTTGCCCTCTAGAGAAACTTCATGATAGGATGCGAGGAAACCAGGACAGTGGTTGTGAGAACAAAGGCACCTTAGATGGTGTGTTGTTTGGATTCGGGAGCTCGGCCCTTTCCTAGCCACTTGAGTCCGTGACTCTGGGCAGGTTTACTTAAGCTCTCTGAGTTGCGGTTTCCCCATCTGGAAAAGGGATATACCTACCCTGAGGGCTTTTTCTTGAGAATTAAAGGAAATACCGAATGGAATATGTTTGGCAATGAGCCTGGCACCAATTTACAAACATTTAAAAGGGAAATCATGGTTTTCAAGTCATGTGTGAATTTATATTTTACCCACTCATATTAGCTGCACCATCTTGGCAAATCATGTCTCCTCTTTGAACCGGTTATTTATCATTTATTAATTTACTTATTTCTTCTTTGTAAAATAGAATGATCTATGCCAAGCTCAAGGTTTATTGTGGAAACAGTCCATAAAGTAATAGTATATTCATGCTCATTCATAAGTGTAAGCCAAGTGCAAGCTTCACATGGGACTCTAGATCCAGTGACCAAACAGACTCCTCTTTGCCCCCACGCAGCTGACATCCTCATGGTGGAGACTCATGACACACTGACTGTCACAGAAACAGGTTCTAACTTGACTTCTCTGTAGACATCTTGGAAGAGGAAAAACAATACAGCAAGCTATAACAGCATAGGAGGAAGTAGCCAAACAGGTGTCTTGTCGCCAGTTCGGGTGCTGAGGTTAGAACCTTGAGATTCAGGCAGCCCAAAGAAAAGACTCAGAGTTGTGGAAATGTCTGAATGCGTCTTTAGGGTCAGTCACTCAGGCCTGTATCCTACCCAGGCTCCCAGCATCCTCAGTGCTTAGTCTACACTTAACGAAAACACACAATAGTGGCCGTGTGCCAGGAACGACCTATGCTGCATAAGTCATTTACCCTGGGCAGCACTGACCTTAGCTGTGTCAGTCATTTCCACTGGGCTCGATGAGATGTGCTTGTGCTGAGATCTCGCTAATTGGGACTTAATGTCCACCAGAAATCACCCCCCCAACACACACACCCTGAACAAAAATGTAGCTGCTGTCTTACGCTTTAGGGTTTCCCTGCAATAGGTTGGGTGGATTCTAAGAAAAGAGAATTTAAACCAAATTTTCTGGGTGGAGGTGGAGCCCAGACACCTATGTGGAGAGCCTGGAGAGGACAAGTGGATGTAGGCAAGGAAGGGACAGGGAGCACTGGAGGGCAAAACTTCACAAGGCTTCTATGCCCTTACTAAAGGATCTGGGATTTCAGTTTCCATTGTAAAGCAGGCCTCAAAAACATCCCCCTAAGCCTTACTGTTAAACTAAGTTGCTACATTTTTGAAAACTGTTTATGCTGCAGCTGCTGCCACGAAGCTTTGTGCTTTGTGATTTTTCCATCTCTCTAACAGCTGTGGGTCCCTTGAAGAACTGTTTACCTAATTGGGTTAGGCTGGTGCGCAGACAAATTGGCTTTGATATGATAAATGGTCCATGAAAGCAAGAAGGAGAGGCATAAGGTACTAATTTCCATTCTATCCAGGAATAAAGGAAAAAGGTTGCTTGCTGTGCAGAACCACCGCATGGCAAGCAGATCTGTGATTGTCAACCTGCTGGGAGAGAATGCTGTTAGTGGGACCTGCCCAAGTGGCAATAATTTGTAATTACGCATCAGCCATTCTCTTAGGACACACCAACATTTTCTAGATATTTCCCTAAACTCCGAGAAGCAGAGATGCTGGGCTGTGATCATTTTCCAATTAATCAGTCACCTTAGAAGGACTTGCTTCACTATTTGCCCTCATGGTGTGCGGTCGTAAAGTTTCTCGGGACCTTGCTTGGCATGGCTTGTGTCTACACTGGCCCATCACATTGCACACAGTCTGGAACAGCTGTCTCGGTTTCCTGTTAAAAGTGAGGGCAAAGGCCATGTCACCCAGGCTTCCTCCAGAATTGGCAGTGCGTTTTGGAGTCCTAAAGTCAAGGGAAATAATGGCAACCTGTTCCTTGTCCAAGCCACTCGGGGGATCCCCACGTCCTTGGCTGAACGGTGAGTGAATCTTGCTGATGGGTCGCTGAACCAAGGGTTCCCTTTTCCTGCCTCAAGAGTCTTCCCAGAGCTGGGACCTGGTGTGCCCACCACCAGTGGTAAGGGGCCTCTGGGGACCCCAGAGAAATGCGGGCTCTAATCTTGGTTTTTAAAGCCACTAAACTTACCTGAGTCTGGGAAAACCATTTAACCTCTGTGAAACTTTTTCTCCCCTTGCTCTAAAATGTCTGTCTTCTGAGAATGTTAAAAATCTAAGCAAAAGCAGTCCATAAAGGGATAGACACACATAGGGAGAGATTGTGATGGAATTTGGGGCCAAGACCAGAACTTCTGACATTTTTTCTGTACTGACTCAAAAATGAGCTTTGAAATATAAAAAAAAAAAGAGAGAGAGCTTTGCCCATGATCCTCATCTGCTCCCCAACCCCTACTCAGTTGCCTATAAGAAGTGTGCTTTGCTTGAGTGTTTTAGTCTCTACAAAGGGTGCCTTGGGGAGGGAGTCAGAGGTCTTGATGCACAGTAGGCATCCTCCTGGTTTTGTTGCAGGCAGCTGAGTTAGTCAAAAATATTATAGGCAGTGAGATATGACTAGGTCCTCAATGGAGCCAGTGCAAAGACCTAGCAACAACCAGGGAGGCTGACGCCTCCTGCTGTGGACCAGGCCTCAAGACAAAAGACCATGCAAAGGCACCCATATCCTGAGGAGTGATACCCTAAATAGTTCCCATCCCCCTAGGAAAGAGTCACTGTTCTGTAGGAATGTGCGCTTTCTATGTGACTCGCTTCCCCATTTGTCCCTAGTGTAATCAATTTTACCTGAACTATTGATCTTATTGGCTAACCATAGTTATGTCCCACCTTATGCCCATCTGCCTTGTGAGTTCCCAGTCTTCCTCCACCTTGAACCCATGGTTTTACTCTATAAAAGTCCCTGGAAAGGATAGAGTCCTGGGCAACCCGCTTGGGACTCCTTCTGTCTCTCTTCAGATAGAAGCTTTCTTTCTCTCAATAAATATCTTCTGCTCTTAACCTCCATTGTTCCTAAAATTCATTCTTCGATTTTAGAGAACACAAGCTTGTACCGGACATGGTAGGTTGGGAGTTTCATTTCCCTACATCAGTTTCTCAGCCCTGCAGTCAGTAGTTGTCAGCCCTCTCTGTGTTACAGGCTGCTGATTTAGGTAGAAATGTTACAGGCAGTCAGACAGGGCTGGGCCCTTGAAGGAGCCAGTGCAGAAAGCTGGGATACCCTACAACTGTTGGGGGAGACAGACAGCTCCCGCTGTGGCCAGAACTCAAGACAAAAGATAAATCAAATGCACTCACATACTTCCTAAGGATAAATACCAGGAATTGATATTCTAAATAGGTCTCTATCAACCTGAGGAAGCCAGGAGTCAACCCCCTACAGGAAGTCATTGTTCTGTATTCAAATGCCCCCTTGTTACTTGACTCACTTTCCCATTTGTCCCCAATTTAATCAGTTTTACCCATCTCATGCCCACTTTTTGAGTTCCCATGGTTTCCCTACCTTAGACCTGCCTCACTTTGTGGTTTTGCTCTATAAAAATCCCTACAAAAGACAGAGTCCTTGGCAGCCCACTTGGGACACCTTCTGTTTCTCTCTCAGGCAGAAACTTTCTTTCTCTCAGTGAATATATTCTGCCCTTAACCTCTGTTGTTCCTAAAATTCATTCTTCAATTTTAGAGACCATGAGCTCCTACCGGACATCAGTAGGCCAGGAGTTTCATTCCCCTATATTACATGAACTTCAAACAGAAGTGGCCTGTGTCACATCTGGGCTAAGGCACAGAGACCTCCAGCCACCTCCTCCCAGGGTCATAGTTCTGAAAAGGTTTATTCCACATGGCTACAGATAGCAAAGTCTTCATTATCTCAGCCTCCTGTGGACACCCAGGGCTACCTTAACTACAGTGGCTTAACCAGGAAAAATTTATCTCGTAGCTCTGGAGGTGAGCAGGCCAAGTCCAAGGTCCAGGTGTTGGCAGGCTTGGTTCTTCCTGATAACTGTGTGGAAGGAGCTTCTCTGTTAGCTTCTTGTGGTTTGCTGTCAACCCTTGTGATGTTCTTTGGCTTATAAAAACTTCACCCTGACCCCTGCCTTTATCCGCAAGTGCATCTCTCAGTGTGCATCTCCAAACTTCCCCTTTGTAAGGACACCCTAGTCCAGTTGACACCATCTTAACTCATTGCGTCGGCAATGACTTCATATGCAAATAAGGTCACATTCTGAGTTACTTGGGATTTGGGCTTCAATATGCAAGCATTGGGAGGACACAATTCAACTCACCCTAGACAGTGTTAACCTATGCTTGGACATGTGGCATGAGTGAAAAACTTTTGCTTTAAGCACTAGACTTCTGGGGGTTGTTTGTAACCTTTGTATTGTCACCACTGACCTAATTCACGTGAACAGTAATGTGATGGCATTAAGTTATATCTTTGTCAGAGGTGGGTGTGCTTCTTCTGCAGCTAGATTCTCCCAGATGTGAGCTCCCTTGTTGGTTGGTTGTTGGTGCAGTTATAGCTACCTGATTGGCTGCCCGAAGGACTTAGTAGCTCCTCAGTGACTTGCCTTTAGTTCTCTGTATTAGTCACCTTTCTGGTGCTGATACCAGAACACCCTGGACTGGATAAATTATAGGGAAAAGACAGGAAATGTTTCAGCTTGCAGTTGACCCAAGGGCAGGGGGGCACATCTGGTGATGCCCTGTTTGTTACTGGTAGAGTTCCAGGGCATCTAGAGGGAGGGAGGGAGGTAGGGAGAGAGAGAGAGAGAGACAGAGAAAGAGAGAGAGACTCCCTCCTAAAAAGCCACCAGTATTCAATAATGGAAATGATCTTTATCTTGATGGATTTATGTACTCCAAACCACCTCCCAAATGCCCAGCTCTAAACATCTTAGTCAGATTTAATGTCCACCCTCTTCCTACCCTACCCTCAGGTAGGGTAAACTGAAGTGTTACCTTAGGAAGGAACACATCATATTTTTGCTATCGCTTTCACTCAGAAGCATCACAAGATAATAAGAGAAAAAAGCAAATCCTCCTCTTGGAACTAGTTGGTAGATAATTCATTTGTTAGCTCTAGTGAGTCAAAGAAATGTCTCTAAGATCTTCCTGTCCAAGTAAAAAAAAAAAACTACTGCTGACAAATTTAGGAATTTGATGAATGAAAGGGGCACTTGTCCAAGCTCACAGTTTGATTTGATGCAGAACTGGGGTTGGGTCCTACCTCTGCTATTTTAAGTTTGAAGAGTAGTTTTGGTAATAGCCAAATTTACTGACTTTGAGCAGCTTAAATGTCAGCAATGGATATTAGCGTAAGTAGAATTTCCACAAGACTGAACTTGAAAGAATTCTCTTGTAATAATAAAAATCAAGCACTTGAAATACAGCTTGTATGAATCGAAGTAGGCTGTCAGTGTAAAATGCATAAAAATTTTTGGAGTATTAAAATTTGTGATCTTATTAATAATTACACATTGAAATGATAGACATGAAGTGAAATAAAATACATGGTTAAATTTTATTTATTTCTCTGCTTTTAAATGTGGTAACTGAAAATTTAAAGTTGCATGCACAGCTTGCAGTCCTAACACCTATTATATTTAGATTGGACAAGGGTGACCTAAGGGTTGGGAAAATGAGGATTCCAAAGTCTTACTCCAAACCAAGTGAGCAGACTTGGTTGTGGAGTTTGGGAATGTTACTTTTCAGTTCTGTGCACAGAAAGATGGAGATGGGAACAAGGCACCAGTTAGCGGGAGGTAACCTGTGGCCGGTCCTTGAGCTCTCCCCTGTCCGCACTGTCCCTCCTTGTCCTCCACACACTGACTTGGGACATCCCTGATCACTTACTGCAAGACAGCTGTCAGCACTAATAAGAGTGAATAAAGATTAGCACAAAATGTTTTTACTTACCTGTGTGTCAAATTTTTTCGGGAAAAAGGAATTTACTTGGACCCATATTCTTTCCTATTTTTCTTGAGACAGAATCCTTTTAGTGTTTAATAGGCAATGTGCGTGACCATGAGGATATAACACAAGCTGGTTCGTCGGGATGAACTGGGGGTGGGGGGACCTACTTTATCCTTTTGGCTATGGGAGTGCCTCCAACCAGGTCTCTAAAGGCTCTGCCACCTTGCCACCTTTGACACTATTATGGCTGCATGAGGACTCCCAAGCAGTAATTATACTCAGAATCTCATCAAGTCTTTTTAAGGATGCTTTAAATTAAGACTTCATTGAAGCTCTCTGAAGATTGGCCAAGATAATTGTTTTGAACATCAGAGAATTAAAATGAGTGCATTTTTGTTTATTGCAAATAATGTTTAAAATATTTACCATCTAAGCTGTGATTTTGAATGCATTCTTAGCAGTAAACTGCAGGAGAAATAAGTTTCATGCGTTACATTTGATTTAGGGATGTGTGGCTTCTGATCCATAGACACTATTTATCATCTCCAGGAGTACCTGGGGGAATTCCTTTCTTTGGGAGATTAGGATTTCTAGAGAAAATTCCAGTTGGGAGAAACACTCTATTTCATTCAGTTAGGTCACTAGAATATGCTATGTGTCATGATGATGTCACATAGCTTCTGATGTCACAGGAGCCTTGGATATAGAACTGACAGGTGTGACTTGATTATAACGGAAGCAGTTGAATCCCAAGTGTGAAGGTTGTGCTTGAAGTATTAAAAGTCTATATTTTCTATTATACTGGCAAGCCATCACCAGATACTTAGTGGCTTAAAATGATCTACATGGCCATTGTGGTTTCCAAGGTCAGGAGAGAAGTCACAGCCCTCTGGCTCCCTGCTTAGAGCCCACAAGCCTGTGGACATAGGCTGGAGATAGGCTCCTCGGCAAGGTTGGTCCTGGTGCAGAGAGCTGAAGGTCCCCATTTCCACTGGGGCTGGTGGCAAGGGTTGCTTTGAGCTAATAGAGATGTCTCCCTCACAACACAGCTCTATCTTTGAGCCACACCAGTGACCCCTTCACCTTTCTACTGCAGCTCACCAGAGTAAGGCACCTGGGACCTGGGACAGCCTCTCCTGATTAACTTAAAGCCCACTGATTAACAAGTTGGTCACCAGTGTGCTTGTCCATATCTCCCACCATGAAGAGGCGAGTGATCAAATGTATACATTGCTGGGTACAAGGATCTTTGAACTCTGCCTGCCGTAGTCTGTTCTCTTGACCCTAGACAGACTATCTAACTCCCTCTCATGGTTCCCAAGAGTCATGTCCAATTATTATACCACTTCCGTGTCCAAAATCATGGTCCAACATGTCATCATCTAAAGCGCAGTGATAACATCTGGTTCTCCTCACCAGCTTCACTATGCTTGCAGCTTCTCCACAGCTGTGTGCAGAGGGGTTAGGGCCCTGGGGCGCTATCCTAGCAGGCCTACTATCACAGCTCATGTAGCTAGGGCTTTAAAAATGAGTAAGGGGTCACTCCTGCCTGTGATGCTCACCTCCTGGAATATTAGAGGATTCTTCTTGTGCTTCATCTTCACGTGACTGAGCTTCCTGCTGCCTGACCGCAAAGCTGTTGGGAGGGAAGAGTTGGGACCACACTGGCACCAACCTTGTCAGTCCTCTCTTGGGGTGACAGAGCTGGTGGCACGTGTACAGGTCCAAGCTGTGGCTGCAGGGCCTGCTGGACCCTCCTGCCCTCACCCCAGCAGGTGAGAGAAGGCCTGGTTTTGCAGGCATTTGGAAATTGGGGTAACAACCCCAAACCTACCCCTTTCCTCCCATCAGTTTAACCTGCTTCCAAATGGTGGGTGAGAGATTCTAGCTTTTATTTTTTCTTTTTGCTGGAATCCCTCTCTTCTCTTTCACACTGGATTTCTGGGTAAAGGAGAGGAAGCCTTTAAGGTACATTTAAATATTTTCCCATTATGTTTGTGACTCCAGGTAAAAGTCATTCATCTAAGGGAGAGGAGTCAATTTCACACTCCCCTGGCCTAAGAAAGACGCTCGTCATATTAATAATGTTGCAGCTTAGATGTGATCACGTGGAAATATGCTTGCTATTTCTTAATTCCCCAATATATTGTAGGGACTTGTATACATGTAAAATAATAATCGGTAACATCAGTATAATTTTTATTTGATTTTCAATAGTATGTGCATAGATGTGTGAATGTAGAGATTTTGAGATTAAAATTTTTCTGATAGAGGAATACTATAAATCCTAGACACCTTGGAAAAATAAAGGGTCACTCAAGGTGAAAACAGAAGTAATCCCAAGCATGGTCATGCAGAAATAACTACAGTATTTATATATTTTCATAATTTAAAAAACATTTAAACTCAAACACTTTAAAGGGACCTTTCCAAAGTGCAGACTAAACTATGTCCTAGCATATACACAGTTCTGCACCCAACGTGGTCATTAAGCATCATGTATCATGAAAGTTTCTCCAGATCACGTTTTATTTTTTTCAAAAAATTACTTGAAATTGTTAAATGAAAGTTGTGTTTTAGTGGGGTTGGGGGGAAGCTTGATTTGGTTTGTGTTCACCAGTGAAAGCTGGAATTATGTCGTTAAACTTAGTTAACATAATGATAATAACAACGATGATACTAATTACAATCTCTGAAAGAAATTACCCTTTCTCCTTATAGCAATTCAGCAGGAATCTCCATGGGCGAGTCACTGCTAACCTGTTCAATGTGTTTAATGTAGAATTTGTAGGGGGAGAAGGAATTTATATTCACTGGTATTTTCTGTGTGTGTTAAGGTACCTGAGCAGCAGAAAGGTTGCATAGAAAGAGGATTTTCCAGTGTATATGCCAGGGATTTGACTTCCAATTCCACTATTTGTAGCCTGTGTGACTTGGAGAAGGCTACTTAATCTCTGTTTTTCATTGATGAAATGTCTGTAAAACCATGACTGTCTCATAGTAAGGATTAAATGTAACAATATCAAACAATTTAGATAAGTTTTAGGCAAAGCATCACAAATCATCATTTTAATTTTTTACTTCTGTCTCCTCTTTCTCCAATACAGAAACCTATCAAAAAATTTTTATTCTCATATAGATCTCATGTTATCTCTACCTAGGATAGTGTACTGGTTAAACTGGATTATTAACTTCATTGGTTTGAAAGCAGACTAAGGAACTCGCAAAGCAAACTTGACCTTTACCCATGTAACCTTGGGGACTGCAGTGGTACATTGGTGGTCATCATTAATTGGTTCCAGGAAGTGTGACAAGTACTAATCAAATAATTGTGGGTAGAAAAGGTAGCAAGTCAAAAGGCAATTGACACCAGTATGTTCCAGCTTTCATATTGAATACCAAAAATATTTTCATGTCAGCAGCATCAGTATTAAATTTGATGAGTTTCAAAGCAGTTGAGAACCAAGGGATAATTATATATCTGGCTTCTGGCTCTGTTTCCTTGCTCTGTTTCTTTGGCTCCAAGAAGAGAATAACTCCTCCACTCACCCTTCATGATGATAGTCTTACCTGGGAGACAACTGACCATGGACTAAATCCCCTGAAACTCTGAACCAATCAGAGCTCTGCTCCTTTAAGTTGTGGGTGTCAGGTATTTTGTCCTAGGGTCAGATACCTAGTTGTGCTTGCTTGATAGATGTGTTCACTGGTTACTCTGTAAGTCTCTCCCACTCCATCGATAGATGATAAATATCTTTATTCTAAAAATATTTGTTATTACTGCAAGGAAAATAATTAGTTTGTACACAATAGTTGTGTTGCTACACTATTAAATCATGAAGTTATTGCTCAAATATATTGATTAATCTATTTTATTAAACTGGCATTTATACCTCTGATATGAGAGACCTGAGCAGAATACTGGCAGGTTCCGGTGACCACCACCGAGCCCAAGCCTAACATATTTTTTGTGTTTGTGATGTTCAGCATTTTGCCCTTTTCTTCCTTCCTCCTTCCTCACTCTTCCTTTCTTATACTAGAGATTCAACCCAGGTCTTCATACACGCTAGACAAGTACTCTACCACTGAGCTGCTTCTCAGTCCTTTTTACCTCTTTTTTAATTAAGAGAAAGCTTCTGGCTAAATTGCCCATGGTGACCTCAAACTTGCAATCCTCCTGCCTCAGCCTCCTGAATAGGCTGAGGCAGCAGGATTACAGTTGTGTGCCATCATATTTTGATACTCTTCTGGCTTTTTTTTAACAAAAAGAAATTTCAGAAGATTTTATCTACTTGTTTATCTACTCATTTTTGGTTGGTAGAACTACAGTTTGGGAACCTCTATTTTTCTGATTTTATCAATTTTAGTAAAACCTGAGTACAAAGGGAAAAATTAGTTGGAGATTAAACATCCTATACAAATGTGGCTCAGGCATGTTTGTTAAAAGTGAATTTCTTAGCCTCACTGAACTTGCTACTTCCTTCCTTCCTTTTGCGGACATGAAGGAAGAGGGTACTAGGTGCTGCTGAATGGGGTGGCACAACCATGATCCCAGGAGGCTGAGGCAGGAGGATCTCAAGTTCAAAGACACCTGAGCAACTTAGTGAAATCTTAACTCAAAAATATGAGTGCCCTACCCCATCATGGCTATTAGGTTGTCACTCACTGCGGCTGACTGGCACCCTTCCTATCAGTTTCCCTCCCTCTGCCTCCATCCCTTTGTCTTTATTCTTATCTCCACTTCCCTTGTGCTAAACACAAAGGCATTCCAACCAAGTGTGATGGTGGTGCTCACCTGTAGGTGAGAAGCTGAGGCAGGAGGATCTTGAGTTCAAAGTCAGCCTGGCCAATGTAACAAGACTCTGTTTAAAAATAAGAGAGCTGGATATATAGCTCAGTGGCACAGTTTCTGCCTGGCAAGTGCGAGGTCCTGAGTTCGATCCCCAGTAACAACCACAACAACAAAAGAAAAGTAGAAGGGTTGGGTGTCGTTCAGTGGTAGAGTACTTTCTAGCTAAGCACATGTGAAGCTCTGGGTTTAGTCTCTGGCACTACAGGGGGAAAAGCATTCTCCCAGGCCCCGTTCAACTTTTTAATAGGAAAAGAGAGAACCGCAGAAGGACAGGGAAGCGTGACAAAGCTTCACTGCAGTTACTGCTTGTTATGTCACGACACACAATCAACCCCTCTAATTCTTAATTAGGCTGGATGATGAATGCACAGCTTCCGTAAGTGCACCAGGAATGTCACCAGAAGGCAGGAATCTGCAATCCTCAGCTGTGTCCAGCCTAGGGCTTTCGGAAACTGCATTCCACTCTCCCCTTTGAGGCCGACTGGGGGTCCTGCTTCCACCACTAGGACACCAGCCCTGTCCCAGGTGGCGCTGTTCAGCATCACAACCCAGTGAATTCTTGTTGACTGAGTACATGTGTAAGAATGACTACTCATCAGTCATGCAGGACAGAGACTGTATCCTCCCTGTCACCTCCTTCTGGCTTAGAAACACAACAGAAATAGTACACAAGCAAATCTCGCACACAAAGAGATGTTGTTTTCTCTGCATCTTGCACGCAGTCCCCCCAGCAGATCTGTTGAGTTCTACTTCCAAAATACATCTTGAACCTTCTTCATGGCCACTGCCCAAGTCTACCCTGTCTGCAGCGTCCCTCCGTCCACCGCGCTTTGATTTTCTGTGGCTGTCAGCTTCACCATTGTGTCTCTGGAACTTAGCACAGAGCCATTAACTGAGCACTTAAGTCGATGCTGGCACTAGTTTCCTTTTGTGGATTAAGACAATTATCTTTTTATAAGAATAAGACTTCCAAAGTCTAACAAGGGCTAGAATAAGAGTGTCGGCATTGCTGGAGGCTCTGGGCGCTCCAGGGGTGACCCTGCGCCTTGCTCTGTCACATAGCTGTCCTTGTGCTGTGGCCCTGGTTTCTTCTTGCAGTCTTCAAAGCCAGCACAGTCCCAGCTTGGTGCTTTTCTCTCCTAGTCTCAGAAACTGCGGAGTCTCTGGCCTTCTCCTGCATGTTTGGGGTGCTTGTGATCACCCCGGGCCCACCTGCCTAATCCAGGCTAATCTCTTTACCTTCAACCTGTGGATTTGTGCTTTTAATTCTGTCTTCGACCTCTATTCCTTGTTGCCATGTAGTTAAACATTCACAAATTCCGGGGATTAGAAGGTGGACATCTTGGGAGACCATTATTCTGCCTTACTAAATATTTATGGAATATGTGAATAAATAAGTAGCCAAATAGCTTGGGAGCCCTACATTTCTTTTTGTGGCTTTTGTGCTTGTCCAAGCCAGGTCAGTGTTCTGGCTTTCCATTTCTCTGATGGACACTTTCAGCTTCCCTGAGGAGAACATAGGATTTAGGACGGGGTTTTTGCTTTAATTATCAGCCTTCAAAAAGGACCTAGAGCCCCTGAAGATACTAAGTGAAGAGCATCTTCAAGATCTAATTAAATATCTAATATTCTTTGGAAGGTTTGAGATTTATAGCTGGTGCCACTGTAATTGGCACGGGCTCTCCCAGAGTGATAAATGGAGGCCTGAGGGATGCGTGAACCTCAGGTGATTCCAACCAGGCTGATTAATTACTGCAAGGTTAATACCAGGAAGCTGAAGGCCATGCATGGCAATCAAGCAGAGCTTTTGTTTCAGCCCACATTGAATTCCAGGGATGGAATGGAGGACAGATAAGGAGATAGATGCCTCCTGCATCAGTGAATGGTGGTACCCTCACCTCTGGGTTGACCAGAGCAGCGAGTTTACTGAGAAAAGCTGCAGACATCCAGCACCCTTTAATCTTACGCTTCCCCAAGGACAACACAGCAAAGACATCCAGTTGTGCAAAATGCATTTTTCTTCTCAGAAGAGACCTCTCGTGTGTATCTGTCATATCTCAGGCTATTTTTAGTGACGGTGCTTTCAAAACTTAAGGAGCCTATCTTCTCTCACCAGGCGCAAGCACAGGGTTGCTATGCAACAGGATCAGCTCCCTGGTGGTTCTCACCCTCCTCTCTCCAGATATTCAGCACCCTGGACCTTGGCGGAAACCAAACATTCAAGCAAGGCCAGCTCAGGTGAAGAAAAGAGCAGTGGCTTTGGAATCTTGCTCTTTCCGGCGTCCTCACTTCACCTGCTCTCAATTGTGTGGCCCTGGGCAAATCTCTATCTTCCTGGGGCCTCAGTTTTGCTAGGTGTGAAATGGGGATGCTGGTCATATCTAACTCATGAGGTTACTGTGTGGAGAAAATGTGATTGCCTATGGATTGCACTTTGTGTTTTCTCGAAACAGTTTCTCTAATTTGGAAAAATTGGTGTTGTAAGATAGAGTGGGAAGCTGAGAGAATTCTGTTAACACGCTGGTGCCCTTTACATCTTGTGTTGATTAGAATCGATGGCCAGGTAGTTCTCTGGGAAACTGAAAAGAGCAGCGATACCTCCTGACAGCTAAGTTTTGTAAGCAGAAGCCTGCAGGTGCTCCAAATCAGCGTGCTGGGTTTTTAACGAAGTGCTGCAGTTTGCAGGCTTTGCCAGTGCCGGTGTCCTGAGGGCCCAGGTGACCCTGTGTGTGTTTCAGGGCGTATGCTCTGGAAGTTCCTGTTACTCTTCGTGAGTCCCAGGCAATGCCATTGATCCCCACCCAGGGCTCATGGCCCGGTACCTGCCTGAGAACCCACTGCCACATCTGCAAAGCACTTCTGTTTATGACCTCCTTCCCACAGCGAGGGCACTTACCGATTGCCTTCTGTGTGCCTATGGAGGACCATTTGCGTTTAAAATGTTGTAACATTTAATGGGCGCAACCGCCTCCTCGGAGAGCTGCTCCCACTCTGGGGAGGACAAGCTGCTTCCCTACGGTACGCAGCTAAGACCTGCGACCCACAACCTGGTGGCTGGATTTGCTTATTCCGGAGTCTGTTTTCTTAGCTACACCAGCCCCTCCCATGCCGCAGTCCAGAAACTCCGCCCCAGGACGAAGATGGTGTGGTGGCCTGAGCATCCCGTGCAGTGGAAATCAGGAGTGAGATTACAACCTTACAGAAGAGGCCCAGGGCAGCTTGTCACCCTTCTGCCAGACGAGGACACACAGAAGGTGCCTCTATGAGGAGCAGTTGCTCACTTGACATTGAATTCGCTGGCACCAGCCTCTAAAACCATGCATAATAATAAATTCCATCGTTTATAAATTACCCAGTCTTGAGCAGGCATGGTGGTGCACGCCTGTGATCCCAGCACTCAAGCAGCTGAAGCCGGAGGATCACGAGTTCAAGGCCAGCCTAGACTAGAGAGACCCTATTTCAAGCACACAAACAAACAAAAATAGTGTGAAATATTTTGTTATATCAGTCTAAATTATCAAAGGCAAGTAATATTCTGTTTTTTTGTCCAAGGAAACCAAGCCTTACAGACAAGAAGGGATCTGTCATGGGCTTCAGTTAAAGGTCAAATTTTGGATGTCTTGAATGGTGTTTCTTTTGATTTTTCATCGTGCTCCATTAAAGTACTGGAAAGGGAGCACTCTAAACACTTTCTGAAGGAAAAAGACACACGTTCTAATCTACGTAGCAGGCTGACACGTGGGACATTGTTTCATTCCTGCTTGGGATTAAAGTGGTTACAGTAACACGTTTTGACCAGGTTCAATGAAGATTGCTCTTCTCTGAGTTCCAGAAGGGCCTGCGACTGCGGTTTCTACCCAGTTCCCAGGTGATATCCTTGCTGCTGCTTTTGGTGCACAGTTTGAAGAGCAACATTTTAGAGTCCAAAACACTTTTGTGGATTGTCCGACAAACTAGAACTTAAAGTCTAAGATTTTCATTTTCCGTTCCATTTTTTTTTCTATTACGAAAAAGAGCACAATTGGGGTTCTGAGGTTTGAATGGAGATTCGACCTCTGAAGAGTCAATAATAACAAGAAATGAGCCGAGAAGAACCAGAACTAGGTTCCCATTGCTGAGACGAATACCTGACCTGTGCAATTTAAAGCAGGATGTGGTTGATTTGGCTTATGATTCCAGGGGTTTCAGTCCATGGTCACGGCTCCAGGGCAGAAATGTGGTGGTGAAGGGAGTGGCAGGACAAAGCTGCTTACTTCATGGGGGCTGGAAGCAGAGCAGGGCAAGAGTGCCCAGGAGAGATAGATCCTTGCAGGGCACCTACTCAAGCACCTACCTCCTCCACCACATGCAGCCATCTTTTAACCACACATTCAGTTATGAACATCAGTAGACTAATGATGAACCAGTCACCCCTCTAAGAGTCTCTTTAGCGAGTCAAATTGACAATTAAGATTAGTTAGCACAGAGGCCACTGGGGTTTTTTTGGTGCGGGTGTGTGGTGGATCCCGTGCTAGAATAAACGCTGTTATGGAAATAGCACCACCAAGCATGGCAAAAGATCCTGTTTCTTGTCCTGGTTTTTCCAGTGGTGCTGTGCTCTTCAGAGCACATTCTAACTTGTTTGGCACAAACGACTCCTGTTAAACCACAGTTCTCCAGCTCCCTCTGATCACCTCTGCCTGAGATGACCAAAACCTCAAATTTCTGAAACAATCTTCAGTTTAATATCCTGCAGTGTTGTTCAGCTATAAGCTCCAATCTGTGCCTTGACTTTTGATTTTAAAAGATACGGTCATTGAGCTTTTGCCCCAGTGGCAGTATTTAAAGCAGTTGTTTTGACTTATTGATACCCTGCGTATCAGCAGTTCTTAATGTGTCAGCAGATCTTAATCTTTGTGTGTGTGTGTGTGCATGTGCAATGAGTCTGTGAGAATTTAGTGAAAGTTAAGGATCATCAACTCAGAGAAACACATATAAAATTTTACTTTTTTTTTTGGTGGTGCCAGGGATTAAACTCATCACCTCATGCTTGCTAGGCAGGCATTTGAGCCACTGAGCTATATCCCTGGCCCTAAAATTTCACATTTTTGGGGGGTGTTTTCTGAGACTCTCACAAGTTTGTCTCCCTGTAGGGATTCGTGGGTCATGGACTCC